>JAKGSA010000401.1:27317-174684 GCA_033558755.1 Philaethria dido
TTTTTTTATTTTGTAATATTTAAATTTTAAGTATATTTAAATATTACAAAATAAAAATAAAGTCGATATTTCAATGCCAAAAAGAATTAAAAAATATTTCATGTGTCGGTTACATGTAGATAGCAAATTAAAGGGCCTCGATGTCGGCGGCAGAAGGCCGTCCGTTGCTTCGAGACACTCTTTGATACACACAAGCGTTAGTTTCGATAATTACATATGACATATACGCAAATCGTCATCATTAGTCCTAATGTTATATTAAGAGTGCCACTCTTAATTTTTTTTTCAAAATCTTACAAAAAAGAAAGAATTAATTAAAGCATCAAATGCTACTTTTCGTTTATTTAGAACTTTTCAATAAAATTAAATATATTGAATTTTCTTACTAACATAACTATGTAGTTATTTTTATACAGAGAGGAAAACTTAGTTGTTTTGCTCATTGCATACCATGAACAGACTGTTTCTATACGTGTCTGTCTTACAATTTAGGTTACCTTCGATTAATACATATGTTTTTGTACTTCTCCAGAATATTAAGTGTTTAAATATAATTTCCTAGTATCAAACTCGATTGGGATTTATATTGAGAAGGAGAAGCTTATTGATTATAATTACAAAATTATAAAAAAATTATAAAAGGCTCTTCTGATAAGTCCATTAAAGATAAAAATTTTAAAAATAAAGATCTGATTTCTAAAGTGGGTATAGTTAACTGAATTTTTAAATGAAAATTAATTTGTAGTTAGTAAATAATGTAATATAGATAATTATTTGTGTACCTACAAGGTAATGTCGGCAGTATAATAATAAATATCTAATCTTATACTTATCGTTCTGTGTTAGATGTTAGAGAAAAATATAAACAATCCTAATAACAGCTAACACATCATAAGGTTATTTTTAATTCCTTGTACGACTAGACAAAAAATGTTATAAAAAGTTCATTAAGTTTGTTATAATATTATACTTATTCAAGCAATAATTATAAAACAGATCACGTTCAACTGTAAAATATAGTTTAACTTTTAATGAATTCTATATAAATTCATTATTTTTACTGTTTAACAAAATGTATTTAATTCGTTACCGACTATGTTTGTGAATACATCAATATATAAGTAGTTATTGACATGATATATGTATGTATATTATGTTTACTATTAGTAGCACACGAATAATATTAACATAGAACGTTCTCGAAAAATTCCTTTGAATTTAGCGGAGAAACGAGAGCGAATTAAGTCAGTATAGCTACCGGCATCAGTTCAAGGAGAACCCTGCGCAAAGGGCCGCGTCAGCGTCACGCATTGCCATTGACCCACTTACACACACCTAACCGGCGTGTGCGCACCGCGGTATGCTCGCCGTTGAAAGCCCTTTGCGATCCACTGTGTCACGTATACACATCAATGCGCTTTTGTTTAACTTTTTTTAGGTTTTGTATTAAAAAAATAAAAATGGTCCAAGTAATATAAACTTATATTTATAGTTTATCTTATATTGCGCTCTTTTTATTTTTCAGAATTTTCATTAATTAATTTTGATTAAATTGACACCACCAAGTCCATATGTACGAGTATATCACAAACCTGTTTGGGATAGTTATATTTAAAAAATATTTACGTTTCGTATACGAGTATACAGCGCAGAATTGTTTTCCGATATTCGCCACTCAAAATTACAAACTAAGCATCAAAATTATTTCTCATTCGAGATAATCTTTTAAAATAAATTGTATATATCTATGTGTGTATTTAAAATAAGACGATGTTCCTTATTTAATACTTGTCAAATTTTGTATTTTCATACAACTACAATTGCAGAATTTAGTTTAATTTACTATTAAAGCATAAATTAACATCTGTTAATTTATGCTTTAATAGTCATCTACTTTAATTTATTCTATACAAAATTATTAACGTAGTATAATAGTAATAGTTTCCTCGTCAGTAAACCACTTGCGTGCACGATTGTGTTATTTTTCAGCAGACCTCGAGGTTGTTTGTGGCGCGCATCTCAAGGCGACGCGCCCTCCGCCGCAAATAATTCTGCTATTGTGAAACAGTCGTCTTATCAATGTTCAGAACCTTGCTCGGATCATTCGAATTACGGTCAAGTTGATGATTTCAAGATTATTTTCATATTGATAATAAAGTTTCCGTAATGTTATACGAGTTCAGTTTATTATAGGTACCTACACACTTACTTGTATATATTTTTATTCTAATTTCTTTACAAATACAAATAAAATAAATATAATTTTGTATCTATGGGCTATCAAATATTCTTCAGTATTGTAAGCCATATTTGCATATTTCTAAAGAGAAAATTTAAATACCATTTCTAAATAATGTTTAAAACCTATAGAAGACTAGTATTAATTAACAAAACTAGTGAAAGAAAACTATTTTTTACTATGTCACGATTTTGAAAAAATATCAGATGGTTTAAAATTGATATTTACTTTTGAACTTATAATATAATCGTGTTATATTCTGCAATATTAACGATTCACATAAATAAATCATGCGACTGTCTACGATAGAGAGTTTAGGGTATATGAACTTAAAAGTTATTCAACATTGTCTGACATATAAACAGATGTGTTATTCATGACAAAAAAGCATGTTATGCATTATCTCAAGAGCATACTAGCGATAAATGCATCGGATGCGACGTCAATGCACTCTGTAGCATGCTAGGTCAGTTCCCTGTGAGTCAGTCACTAATGCACAGTTACAGTACCTACACAGCGCATCATTTAGTTCTATTTAATTTTAGTATCGTTCAGTTATTTAATGAGAAGTCTTTTTAAGATGTATCTATGAATAAATTTGAGGGCTCGTTAATACGCTATAGTAAAATATATATTCAATAACATTAAAGAATCAATCGAATATTGGTTGTTACTTATTTCCGTACACTTTCATTTTCTTTTTTAAATAGGTTGTAATGCTGACAATGCATACATTTATTACGTTTTAGCGGTACGTTATATTTTCGTAGTTTGTACAAATATTAAACACTTATATATTTGTTTGCCTTAACATTTTATACAATATCCCATCCCATATAGGAGTGCTCATTTGAATACGATAATTGTTGATTGTGTAATCGTAGCTGCCGCCATCTGCTTGTTTACTTCGTTTTCTCAGTTGGTTTAGGGATTGTTACCCTTCAGCGGACATCGGCTACCCTTCGGACATACATTTTTTATCAAGCGCTAAGTATACTTTATAATGAGAAATATCGGTTTCGGAAATACTTCAATGAGCATATCGGATTATCAAATATTTAGGCTTAGTTTTACATTTATTTCGTACTAATTTATTTACTTTCAGAAATATTTTTAAGGTTTAACTATTTATTAAATTAACTTATTTCGAATAGCATGACTACGGAAAAGCAAACACATCAGAAAGACACATATGACTTTTATAGTTCAAGTAATTGTAGCTTACAGCTGTATTTGCCTGAACTTCATGATTTTTGTCGTCTTTTTAAAGAAGCGATAGGTTGTGGGTTCGATTCCCACTCCAGGAAATGAAATTTTTCATTTCCTGCGTTTGGTAACAAGGCAAAGCGAGGCGTTGAGTTCCGCCACTCAGCACGCATTGCCTCAATTCGGCGGAAAGTGGGGAACGGGGTGTCTTAACACTAGGTTCCTTCTGCCTACCCTGCTATATGCGGGATACATCGTGAAGCTGATGTATGTATGTATTTCGATTTTTGTCTTTCCTTCTACTCTTGTAAGAATTTCGGAAAGTTATTTATTCTCTAGTGCTCTATTATACTTCCCAAGGAACATACACAAATAAGTAATTAAAATTCGATGTATTGAAATTCTAATTATAACTCTAATATTTGATATTCTAACTTTTTGGAAAGGATTAGGTATATCTATTCTGATAATAAATCGCACATAGAGTGCTTCATAGTCCTTACTAAACCCCAATTATGGGGTCAGAAGTAGGTATGGGGTACGGGCAGATGGTAAAAACTGCTTAGTAAATGTGAAATAAGCATGGTATCAAACATGATCTGCAACTGAATGCACCGATGCAGCTTGAGTTCACTGACCAATAGCGGCTGTGTTTCCTACGCATCAAATTAATTCACCACAAGCCAAATTTAAGGAAGCCCCATTAAAAAGAAGGCATGTGTCTTGTAACCGATAAACATATCTTTTATATTATTTTATTAGTATTTTTTATTAAATTAAAATAACGATAACTAACTGAATAGTAACGATTTTTTTTAAAAAAGCCTTAGTGTTCATTTAACTTAAAAAAAATATTGAATGTTAAGTTTTATTGTAGATATATTTTGTATATTTCAAAATAATGAATTAAAAATATGTATATTTTTATATAACAAAGTAAATAACATGAACCTATTTTATTTGTAAATTTTAGAAACAGGAAATGTGCGATAAGAGCATAAATTTTATTCTTTCTTTTTATGCAAATAAAAGTTTTATAAATCTCCTTTATTACGACTGACCTACATCAAGTAGGTACAGTGCGGAAACATTTTGTAGGGTTGCGATTTATTGCGGACAGCTACAGTCCGCCAGCCGGTGACTCTGCTTTAATTGGCTACAAAATACTGGCAATTAAAAAAAACTTACTAAATGGAGACCCAAAACTTTTATCTGAGTACGGTATGTGTCAGATATAAATTATAAAATAACAAAGTTAATAGAACAGCGTTAACAATATTAACGTGTAGGTTTCAGTGGATATCAGAGAAGAAAAATTAAATTATTATATTAATTTACATACACTCGCATAAATAATGTGTGAGATTATTAAATAATACTTAATTTATGCATATATATCAGTGATTTGTCAATGTAGAGGAATTCATACTGAATTTAAAAATAACTGCGTGCATAATATGTTAATATTATTTATATATTTTCAATAGACTTTAACAAATAAACAAATGTAATTTAAGCAGTTATTTTTAAGAATATTAGCAAAAAAAATATCTGAAGATTGCATTATATCCACAATAAATCTAATGACACGATATGTCTATAAATATAATCGGGACAGGTAGAATTTTGAACTAATGACTATAGCGAAAGTATAAGGTTTTAAAAAGTTATATTTCGATATTGAAACGCAAGCTTTATCATCTGTACGTTTGGTATATTTTAGGTTAGTGAAGATTTGTGCTCATCTTTTGGTTTTTATTAAGGTTCTTAGGTATGAGGGGGCGGTGCGGAGCAAGAGGTCGCTAGCTGAAAGGGTTGTGTGGGAACGAAGGGCACCTGCGTCTGCACATGGTGCTCGCCAGTTTGTTTTTTATACATTAGTGCAGGCAAATCTGTCTAATGCAGTTTTTTAATCCATCTGTTGTTAAATTCAACTACAAGAACAAGGACACATATCACATTTTTCATATCAAATACTATAATAAATAACTAATATACTAGTATGTGTATATGTTCTTTAAAAGACAAACAATTAGGTACATTTCTTTTTTACCTATAAAATTTGTAACGTAACTTACACGTAACAGGTAATGATAGACAAATGTACTTGAAGCGATCAGTACCCATATGTGTAAGTAATAGTATTATTAGAGACCCAAGCAAATTACGATTTAATAACTAAGTTCAATCAAGAAGGGGGTTGTTGCGAACTGTCGATTGCAACTGTTTGCTGTGGCATTATCGTGTCGGCGAACAAACTCATTACTAATGCCTTGTTTCGCGTTATAGTAGCTGCGACTAGTTTTATAAGAGCTACTTTGCTATTGCTTTAACCCGAGACCGTGGATCGTGGAATAGTAAATAGCACTATCGGTTGCATTATTGAGAATCCTTGGTCGTTACCTAGCGAACTGCCTCTATTTCTCGCCACAATTTATTCATTTTGCAACACATTACCTGACAGCCTTTTCACCCTCACTTACGCGTTGTCTTCAATGAAATTTTAATGACATAGGTTAGTTAAAGGCCGCAAAATCTATCATACACTACAACAGCGAGCGTATTTATGTATGTGCTAACGAAGACACAAGCACGCATGTTACGTCGAGCGCTTTAACTGTTCGATCTTTTCAAGGAAATTATATCCATTGAGTAGTAAATAATAAATTAACAAGTTACATTCTAAATGCCGCCAGGTCATCTACACACTATATTGACGATAAGTTTGCTTCTAAAACATTTTTATGAGTTAACTTATTATGCACCTAAATAAATGTGAAATTTCCACGGCGTTAAATATTTGTTATAAAATTTAATAAATAAAATATTTTAAATAAATCATAATTAATTGCATGTATTGTAATATTAGCAATTTCTCTATAAATAGTAAGCATTATTGTAAGTTACGCAAACGGTAGCTATTAATAAGAAATTTTCTTTTTTACTCATTAACACGAATTGGCTTGGTGGCGGAATAGAACGTTATTTGTCTGATGAGGACGAGAACTTTAATATTTATACAATTATTTGAGTTTTATTGAGTTTTCGTGATTATTAGTCATAATAATTAACAAAATATTTTTTCTACCCGTCACTACAGACTGTTATAATTGATATATATTTTGACATGGTGACATAATTTAAATTAATTTATGCTAAATAATACTGAAATGATAATCAGCACACGTTAGGGATAACTTTAAGCTTTTAATACAGTCGTTTACATTTTAAAAGCACTTTGTACTGGTGTTAATCGGGTAGCATTGTGTTTTTTGCATAAGCGGATAACCCGTTTGCTACCTGTGTCTGCCTCTGCGTTAAAATGAACTTGTGTATCGTAAAAACGCCAGGTTACGCAAGTAGGTTGACAATGTCGTTATAAGTTTACGGAAAAATAAATACTATATTTATTAATAAATTCGTAAATTTATTCTTAACAACTGTAAGTTTTTGAAAAATTGTATGTTTCTTTATAAGACCTAACCACAAATTAGCATGGAGCTAAAATTTATGTACAAATATATAGCTTTATTAGAGTTACTATAACTTTGCACATCTGTTTTGATCGGGCTACTAAGCCTCATTTTGTAATACTTTCAATGAAGACAAATTGCCATTCAGTATTAAAAATATTTTAATGAAATAAATTTTGAATGACTACTTTACGGGAATATTTTTTGTGTCTATTTGGAATTGTGGTTACACTAATATATTTGAATTCATTCAAGTACATCAGAATGAAGTGCAAAAAATCTTAAGAAAAACTATTTTTTTATCATTTTAATGCAATATAGGTCAGGTGCATATTCAACCCTTTCAGAACGTGGGAGTTATATTTTTTTGCTTAAAAACTGCTTGGTATTTTGTTTGACGCAATATACCTTTTTGTGCTTTTTATGCGAACAAAGTGTTTGCTATAATTTGTTCCCACATTTCTTTAGATCAAGGAAGTGATGACAGTTGTATTATGTATTTCATACTGTTTAAGACTTACCGTTATACTTTTAGCATAGAATATTATCATGAATATAAATCTATATATTCAAAACAATTAAATAAAGCTAATAGCATATTCCTAAAAGGTTCTTATACATGCTAAGTGTTTAAATATTTTTGTTATATTGATGGCTTAAAACCATAAACTTCTGTGAAATAAGGATAACTCGTTCGCTTATTTATTTACTATTAAACATTAAAACCGTTATATGAATTTAAGTGTCTAATAAAGGGCATAATAGTTCTAGTCAAAACGTATTTGCTGAAAGAATAATGATAGTTCGCGGCGGGGCGACCGGAAACCGTACATTCGCAGCAACTTCCCTTCCTTTCCGTCATGTGTGTGACATGATAGCAACTATAAAAAGCTCTTTAGATTTTCTTAATTACATCATAAATAAGATAAAGCAATAAAGGATACTAACAAGTTACAACTAAAATATTAATTTCGTTTTATATGATCTTAACTTATTATCATTATTACTTATAGACTAAAAAAAAATGTTTTAAGAAAAAAATATTGTATGTATAGTGATTGTACTTACTATACTATATATGTATTAATTATTAAATAAACCTATGTTATAAGCATTGCAAAATATCAGCAAATTTTAAAATGTCTATTTTTACGTAGCCTTCATAAAGGAGATCTGCACCAGATCTATATACAGAATGAAAAATATATTGACGTTATTACACTACAAAGACGTAAAAAGGGTTTATGGTATAAATTTCAATCGTTCCTTCATATAAAAATATTTTTTTTATAATAATCTTTTATTATTATTGATTATCATGTATTTATTTAGAGTTCAGTATATTTTTGTAAATGTAACACAGCTCGAAATATCGGCGTGAGAAAGAACTGAGTCGGCTGATACGCTGAAACATGCAAGGGAGTTTTTGTAAGACAAAGTTCAATAAACTTAGCATTTACGTACTGTGTAAGTAATTGTTTTTTAATAATATTTACATATATAATTTTCATTAGAAACTCAAAATCTTAATTTATTTTTACTTGAGTTAATAGGCGTGGAAGAAAATAATTTGGAAAAATATATAGATGCAAAATCCACTACTTTTATAATCTATTGGGTATATTTCAAAGTAAACTAACTTATCATGTTGCATTCAAAATCAGAGCGCGTTTCTAGTTTTTGTAGCTGTTTTTGCACAAAATTCTTTTTGTGAAAAAACTTATATACTAAATGTTTGTTTAGTGACAATGCAAACCTTACACACGTCTTAATCTTCTAAAGAGTCTTTTTTGTGTTGAAAATACTTATTTTATAAAAATAGGAGTATGTAACATTAATAAAAAAATGTGACATATTCAAAACAAATAGAAAATTGAAATGAAAAAAAATACATTTTAGTTTTCCTCTAATTTTATAGTGGTACAATTAATCAAGAAACCATATTATTTGAAATTTATTATTTTACTATTATGATATTTTGAATTGTACTGCCAATTCAAACCTACTATATTAAAACTTCAATAGGTGCACAAAGTTCATAAAGTTCGACAGAACAGTTATTCTACGATTTTGCGCACACAAAAAACTGGAATTTTATACGTTTTTGTCTACCTGATCGTGTGGCTTGCAGATTTGATATCTTTTGTGAACATTTTTTGCTTTAATTTGTGACAATTATACCGGCATATGACTTTTTACCTGAGAACGCTTTTTCACATTTGATATCCCACAAGTTTTGTACGTAACGTTTTACACCAGTGTGTTTTACAGTTACATACTACACCAAAATGATAAAGAAACTGTGTAATGAAACTATTAATAGTTTCAAATGTTAACATATTAAGTATTTATTTTAATTTAATATTTACTTTGACAGAAATTGTAAATATTGTAAGGTAGAAAATAATAACGATGGTGGGTTCGTATATGTGAGTTAGAGAGACGAGCTCAGGCAGTGGAGGTAAGCGTTTATACATTTTAAGGAGATATCTTAAATCTACACTTGGATCGCCAGTCCCAGGCACTGCTCAGAGTTCCTCGTACGGCGTTATAATATGTGTTAGGGAGTGTCTTCTATTAGCTAAGTGTCAGATATTAGTTATTTCTATTACGCATTTGCCCGAGTTTACTTATATAATATATTGGAAATTAAAGGCCTTTTGATGTAATATATTATATGGATTCTTGTGAGTTCTTTTTTATACATATCGGTCAGATATTCTATATTTAGAATGTTACTTAACATTTAAATTAACTATGCTTTTACTTAGTAATGTTTAAAATTGTTTAATTACGTCTATAAGCTATGAATTTCCGTTTCGGCTTAAAATTAAAAATTTCCCATTTAATAATATTTAATTTCTAGATGAAAATTGTGTTAAGATCTATATATTTTAGGGTTTTATTAACTGGGCCGAATTAAAAAAAAACCTCGCTCGCTCTGCATGTGCCATTTAAAAAGGAACTTAAAAAAACGATCAGTAGACAAAGAATGGTTGGTAGGATGACTAGAAGGGTTAAGGGTAAAATGTATGCAAGCCAGCAAAAAAATTAATGAAATGTTGTAAGATTAGTATAGACTATAGAGTAATGGTTGTTGGGATATCTCTTATATGTAAGATATCTTTTTCTTTGTGGAAGATTATTCTTTACATGTGCACTCTAGTACTTTAGGGGTAAGTAAAAATTGCAGGCAATATTTTTTTTTCTGATAAATACAGTAAAATAGGGTAGATTTTTTAGCGCCGCTTCCACAACATATGTAATGTTCGATTATTTGACCCAGTTATACGTACCTACCTACTTCCTTTGCTATAAACAGTTAATAGAATATCCACGATCAATAAAATAAAAACTTTAGGGTATTGTTTATTTATAGACTGGGTTATTGTGCTATTCCTAACTCTTTGTGTATATGTTTTATAAAAGAATCAAGTTAGATTAAGTTCTAAATTATGAATTGTAATGTTCTATCATAGTTATTTATATTTAGCCATGCTTTCGTTTAATACTTACTTTTGAGTATAGTAGCATTGTGGATAAATTGTATTTTAAAATGTCATTAAAAAAAAGCCACAGTACACAGACATTTCAAGTGCACGGAATCCTCCGTAAATGATCTCGAAAGAGTTGATACAGTGCCAGCTAATTGGAATACACCCATGTGCGGGGTTTTTGCTAAGAGGGCTAATCTTGTTAGCCCCCTAAATCCCTTTCATATTGCTACTTTTAAAGGGTTGTCGCATGTTTTATGTCATGATACTAAAAAATAAGTCAACTTTAGGAGAAATTCACAATAGATTAATTATAATATAGGTATTTATAGACTTTTATCATTTGTTATATATTTGATTTATATATTTATAATAAAATATTTTCTATAATAACGTCAAAGGATCGTCATCAAGGTAGCGTTTTGCATAAAAGCCCTATTAGTACTGTGAATCAGAAATAATCCTCGAAAAATATAATGGATAACATATACTTATGAACGTTACATATTATGTACTCATAGGTTGTCTAGGATTATTGTTAAAACACATGTTTTGAATCCTTTTAAAAGAACACTTTCAGAAGGGAAGGGTCGGTTGCACTCATTTGCTCTACATATACTCAGCCCTCATTCCGACGTACTAATTTCGAAGCCCATTGTAAGTAATCCTTCTTTAACAGCCATTCTTGAAGCACCTTTGTTTTTGTATTTCCGGTGAATGCAAACTTTGACGTTTTGACAAGTGAGATTGTTTTTACGTTTTCAAATCAAGGTGACGCTGTGTATGTACATCGTATAAAGTAGTATTTATTTCACAGATTCATTTAACTTTGTTAACATCTCGATGTATTAAGGCCACATAAATTGCAGGAGTTATTAGAATAAATCTTGTTCATATATACTGATTAAATAAAATTTATATACTGTTCTATTTGGTACATGGCCTCGTAAAGGAACCAATGAATGACTATGTGAATATCCACATAACCGTTAAATATATACAATACATATTATTATTATGTAATATTATAATATATAAGATAAGGAGAACCACTCAGCGAGTGTGCTAATTTATTCGCGATACCGTACGACGTTCCGATACGGAGCGTGCTCACAGTCTAGACCATTTCCTATTGGCTGGCGGCGCGGGAGGGCGATCCTCCTTCCTCTCGCATGATGCGATTCGCGAACTACTACATACAAGGCTATGGCGAATCGCGTCCTTTAAAAATATCTGCGCGAAACGCACACTAGCAAGTTATGATGTTTACATATATCTCTATTCAAGCTCTTTATTTATTACACCTACACAAATGCAAAAACTATACCAGGCGCACATGAGTAATAAATATCTGTTACTATTATATATTATAAATGTATTATATATCTACGGAATATATACCGAATAGTCTCTTTATAGATATTTAACAACTTTATTAAATGAATACAATTTGTTATAGCCTTACCAGGTCTTTAGTGTTATGACGTGGATCTTATTTATGCTTTTTTAACGTATTATTTTCGATATTACTATATAGGATATATATAGGGTGGAAACCGAAATTCATTCATTCAGTCATTGCTTGCTAAGTAGCGTAACCCAACGTCGTTCTTAGACTTGCCACTGAAAGATTTTACTAATAATATTTTAAATGCGAAAGTAATTCTTTGTGTCTGTTACTCTTCCACGCCAAAACAGACAGAACACACCTTGAAATAAGTTGTATGGAAGTTAGTCATTACTGAAAATGAAACCATGGAAATTTATATTTCTTTGCAGAAATAAATAAATATTTATTAAATCATTTTTGTAGACTTATGCGAAAATACAATAAGCAATAAACGTTCGTATGGAAGTTTAAACAAGCTCTCGCTCTAAACTTGCTCTACATACTTATATTTATCAGAAACAAACATGTAAATATGCTGTCTTTAGGTACCTACATATCTTTTAAATATGCAATAGAATTAATGCGGTTTTCATTAATGTACGAAGTAATTTTACGCGAAAAATGCACATAATTAATACAAGCTTATAATAGTATAGTCAAACCGAGAGTTTCAGAGCCTTTCAAAGTTATTATGCCCCCACATTGTACGTTGGTTAAATATAACAAAGTAGATAAAACTGATGTACTATGGAATTGTATATTTTAAAAACCTATTTATGTCAGTTATATATAAGGCTATGTTTAAAAACAAGAAAGTATTATTTTTTTCATAGTTAAATAGTGAGAGAATTGGATTTGAATCTCTAACCACAGCGCTTTTATTGTTACACATGCAAACCTTACCATGATGGTGTCGCATGCATTCAACCACCATAATATTCTCGTTGACATTATATATGTGATCAACATATGTATTCGATATGGAATAAATTAACTTCAATCAATATAATCGAATAAGCATTATTATAGAACCAGTCTGCGCATTGCGTAACGGCTACCTTCAGAAGTGCATCGAAGATCAAAGGTCATCGCTGTACAAGGGTGCATTGTTTATTCAATTTTACCGTTAGTCTGACTTTAGTTTGAGGATATTTCATTTATATTGTTTAGCAATTAATCTCGCTTTGTAGAAACATATTAATTGGAATAAATGAGTTAATTGTATGTAGTACCTATAGGTACGTTAATAGTAAAAAAAACATATTGCTATTTGGGTAAAAAATAACGGTTGCAATGGAATAATTATATCTGTGAGAAAATTTTAAAAGCGGTCAGTGCAAAACTGCCCACTGGGCTAATGATCACCTTAACAAAACTCTGAATAAAAAAACCGGCATGCAAATTCAACAAAGCATCGCCACAACAAAGAACAAAGGTGGCATTTTAGTACAATACTTAAACATATTAATTACCCTTCTCTAGAACATTTTACAAAAGGAAGGGTTTTAATAAGCTTACAGTAAATAAAAGAGCCATGAACTGACCGCCGCGCTGCCCGTTGACCACTGCAAGTTTAAAAATTCTCAAAATATAATAAAACTTATAATCAAATAAAAATCGCGCTTAATGTACATTACATTACATAATTGATTAATTTTAATTTTTGTTGTGATCTCAAACTTTTAATATATCGATTAAGTAAGCAGATATTATTATTTTATTTACAATCCCAACTTAATGCTAGTTAGATATTTATTTAAATACTAGATATATGTAATTTAGATACATTGAAATATTGTAGTTATTATCAAACACCCCCCGCTCTTAGAAGAATAATACTAATTTCCACCAATCAATTTATTCTTATACGCAGAATCGTTTTGTACTTTTTAGTTTGATTAGCTATAGAAAATTGATTTTTAGTTTATTCAACCATAATTTACTTTTTACATTTTATTTATTTAACAAAAAAAAGGGTTTTTTTAAATAGTGTATTGTCATCAGTCTCAGTTAATCGTTTAAAATTTTGAATTAATCTGATCATCCAAAGTGGGTAAACATTGAATTTAAAGATTTCATTACATAGTTCCAGATACATACATAAGTTAAGTTAACATAAATGTGGTAAAAACTAAACCAATATATTTTTACGAAATTTTTAATTCTTTAAATTTTTTTATTGCCCATGGAATAAAAATCTAGTTATTCATATGTTAATAATATATGAAGGCTACGAATTACCGACCTTTGGCAAGTGTTGTCCATTACAAGGACTGCGAAGCAACCGTAGTTTCGCAGACCTTGTAAGCGACAGTACTTGTCAAACGTCGGTCAGAGGTGAACAACGGACCAAAATACACCCGTTTCTATCGAAACTATTTTATATACACCCCGAAATGAATTTAACGAGCCGAATAATTTTGTCTTGCCCTATCACGAAACGATTTTATGGCGTGAAAAATATCTTTTTTTTTAAGTTTTCAACTATGATCACTTCCTCTGCTTAATTCTGAACTACAAAAAATTAAAAAATTGCGTTAATTTGTTTTTCAGATTTATAATGTATACTTCAAGTTTACTTCTAAAATATTTACAAGTGAATTATAAAAATAAAAACAAATATTAATTATTATAATATTCCAACAATAAATAGTGTTTATATTAAATTTTACCTAAAAAACATGCTAATTGTTTGAGCCTTTGTGTGTCATAACAAAGACATACATTTTGCAGGTGGGGCAAGAAATTGACCAAAGGATTATTCGCTAGCCGTTGGTCACCTCTGACCGGCGACCTCATGGGACTGAGAACTTGAACTTAGCCATGACATTGACATAAATTATAAATCTAGATAATATATAAGCGCTATATTACCTAATTACTCATTATTTAAATAAAACTTACAACTTCATTAATTAATATGGAACTACGGATACATATTTTTACGATATTCATGTTCCTTTCATTATCTTTCAAATTCGAACATGGTATGATACTGCGTAAAATAAAATTATATAATTAAGATTGTTGATTTCAAAATATTTGTACGACTCTATACTCTTACTTATAGTAAATTGTTTTCAATGTCTAAGCAAAAATCTAACATGTAAGGCTCTGAACGACGACGCCTTTTATAGCCCAAATTTGTTTAGTACCTTTTAGAAATAAAAAGTATACAAAATAAATCGTGATGGTCAGTAATTCATCCTTATGAAATGATTCGCAACCCCTCCATCGTCGTCCAGCCGTTGACCACCTTTGACCGCTGACCGCTGACCTCATGGGATACGTAACTTGTTCCATCTACATGCTAAATCCTGACATTGAACTTTGCAATGTATAATTTTAGTTTAATGTAAAAATATTTTTTTTTTTAAATACTATATTATATTATATACAGGTATTTGAACATGTAACTCCTTATCAATAGAGTCGGTTGCGAAAGAAATAAATACATACTGGCCGTTGGTCACCTGTGACCTAAACTATTGCAGTCATATTAGCATAACAACGTACTCCTTACCCTCGATGTGATAAGTAAATCTTGAATAAAAATGACACTTTATATTGAGTTCTAAACGTAATAAAAAAACTAACTAATATAAAGTTTTGTTTTATTTTTATAAAAATATAAGTATAAATAAAATAAAAATAATACCTATTCATGATTTAATAGTGACGCCTCCTAGTTGCCACCGCATATGCACATACACTTTTTTATACGAAATTTTACAATGTTTAGAAGCTTTTGTAAATAATGTTTTCTTCCGTTCTTTTTTATTTTATAGAGCTAAAATAGATACATTTACCCTAATGGTTTGATAGAACATATTTCTCCGCACGAGAGGTACATATGGAAGAACGACTTGTAAATTATATTAATATTAACATAAACAAAATGACCCCAGTATTGCTTTGGCATTAATGGCGCGATTTCTATTAATCAAATGCTACATATTAACACAAAATCGCTTGTTTCGCAATTCAATACAATAAAGTTCAATGATCGCTGTAACACGCTTTTAAATGACATTTCCTTTAATTAACTTGGTTTTTAGTCTCTCTATTTCGAGACTTGTGTTTCGCACACCTGTATTAAGTCAATATTTTAATTAAAGCATACATATTTGATGTAAAATTTCTTATATATTTTAAGTTTTTTTATATACCGGTTATACTTTATACCTTTGACGTTTTTTAGTGAGTTGATTAAAAAACATATTAGATATTTTGTAGAATTGGAATATTTCTGTCTATGAAGTATACTAAATTAAAACATTTTTTTATTAAGTGACTCATGAAAAAATAAAGCACAGCATTAGGTTTATTTTATGTAACCCAATATGTGATTAATTAATCCAAAAGCCCGAGGTGTCATCTAAAATAACTAAGCTTGTCCCAGGTCTGAAGCAGCCGGAACTTCTATGTGTTTTTACATTACTTTATTGGTCTAATGAAGATAGAACTATGTGACATATAGACACGCTTATTAGTAATAATAATATTATTATTTCTTAATAAATAACCGTCCGATTTTATTTATTCAACGTTTAACTATGCGATTTTTTATTATACCACAAATTGAAATAATTGTTCAAATGTATTTATATAAAACTTAATAAATTATAAATTTGGGAAAACTATTATTTTGTTATCATGTCTAATATTTTTCTAGTCCTATATAAATGGTATATATTTTCATAACATCTACCGGTGAGTAATAAGCTGGATCGAGCACATGTCGCGCATGCGTTTTGTCCGCCCTTACGTGGGAAGTAGGAAGCTTGAATCTTTTTATTGGAGCTGTAATTATGGAAACCTCCGCTATAATTACAGGGGAGATTGCTATATTTAATTGAACTCTTTTAATCCTTTACATAGGATATTTTGGGACGCAACCTATCAATTGAATTCAAATTTCTCTTCTATAATTATAATTAATATTTAACTCGTACTAACGGGTATTGTTTCTAAGTCATAGCCTTTTAAAAAAACTTTTATAATTCTAACTATTATAATTCTACTATATAGTTCTATTTACCATTATACTTACATTGATATTTTTAAAGAAAAATCAAAACCAGTAGACTGATTTTTAAAAGTTTTTATTTTTAATTGTCTTGTGTGTGCTACATTGGCATACCCAAACTATAGGTATTGCAGAAAATAATAAGATATATCTTGAACATTACTCACTAATACAAAAGTACTGATTCATCAAATGAATAATTTCAATTGTAAATGATTTATACAATCTTCAATTGTTGTGAAGTCTGTCTAATCTGTAGGTAATTACGTACTCTACTAATTTAGAATCCACAATTTATCGTAGCATATACGAGTATAAGTCGAATAAGTTAATATATAAGTTAAAGTACCTAATATATAAAACCGTCCTACGTGAATATAATATCTCACGTTTAGAATTATAGGGACCTTATCAAAATCATGATTTTGATTTTTTGCCACGAAACGACTTAAGAAGACGATCTTTATGGACTTTGATTAAAACAAGAATATTAATTAAAATATAATTTAAAAAAAAATAATTTCTTTTCAAAATACTTAAATGTAAATTGGCGTTTCCCAAAAATTGATAGTTTTTAAATATGTCAGTATAATTCTAAAGGTGCGATATATAGTGTAAAATTATAATTACTGCGTTTAATTACCAGCAGTTATAAAATAAGTTTAAATAAAATAGTACGGGCACTGTTGTCCTAAGCAACCTTATTTAGATATATCATCTTGATAAGATTTATAATTTATAGATTTAAATTATTTTTGCCTAAATATATCAGTTAAATATAAAGAGTTTGCCTCTTTGCGTAGTGAAAAAGGGCTTGATTGCAACTACAATAGTTGTGGGTTCAGACCTCGGATACAGAATTGATTATCATCATTTTTTTATTCATTTTTTCGCTTTTGTAAGACAAAGTGAGGCGTTAACCTGTTTCTCTCTCTCTGTCTCTGCTATGTGGCAAAAATCGTGAACCTGCTAAATATTCTTGTAATTTCTTTCGTAGTTACATACATCACTTATATGTAAACAATTACGAAGATTTATCACTGTTTATTCTAGCCATCAATAAATATTTAATTTAATTAGCCATTTAGTTATTTGAAGGGTAATTTGCATAGTCCGATAGTTTTGTTATCGCTTTACAAACAGAAATTGGACAGTATTGTCGTAGGTTTGGATTTAAATAGGCAATTAATACTACCAGAAAGTGAAATGTCTTTGTTCATTTGTACCTACCGATTATTGTAATATATATACATCTTGTATATTCATTAAATTAAAATTGTATTCTTACTTAAACATACGTCAGAATATCTAAATATGATCACTACCTGCAAAAACTTAAATTTAATTAAACATTTAAAATTAAAATTTCCAAAAAAAAGAATTACATATTTTACTTTAGAATCAAAATTTATAGAATAAATTATACTATAAAAATTAAAATTACTTTGTGATCTATTCATAATAGATAATTTGATAATATTTTTAAATATATTTTCGGTGTATGTATCTAATATTAAAGTTTTGAACACGACTTTGTTTCAGTTAATTTCACTATAATAAAGACAAAAATTATAAAAATATTTGCATAATAAGAAAACAAATTTATTTATTTAAATTTAGTTTTACATTTATAAATTGGTAATAGAATAAGATGTTAAATCAAATGTGAATACTATTGTGCCTTTATGTTAAGAGCTACTTGTTTTGTACTTTATTGTTTAAATATAGAGTCAATATTATATTCTTATCATTTATATAATAAAAGTATGTTAATTAGATTATTATAAAATAATGAAATAGTGTCATTAGAATAAATACAAATAATTGTTAAGTGAACGCTAATTTCACATTTTTTTCTTATAATAGAGTAATATACCTACATAAAGTTGAATTTAATTGGGTCCTACCAAAACTAACTTACTTTTTTAAATACTATATGTATACACGAAGTTAGAAAGTAGTTTTTTATATTTCTTTGTGTTTGCTATTTATATTATTTCGTAAATGTCTAAGTCAGGAAGTAACGTCACGATTCGGAGCGCTGTCGGAGCCGAACGCGCTGCATGTTGAGGCAGGACGGGACAGACTCAACACTTTTTAGTACCGTTCACATATAAATAAAATATACCTTATATTTCTGGTTTTTATACCTCTGTTTATATCAACAGATCTGAATGATTTGTTTCCTTAGTCGTAGGTGAGGGGCATCGTTGAAAGAGTTGGAGATCACAGAGGAAGAGTTGCTTGTCTCATCCCCAGTAAATGCAATGCTTCAGATTTTATTTATTACCGAACTGGATATGGGTTCGATACCTTATAGCAAATTGTAAATAATTTTATCATTTTCATTTAGCTATATCTAATTAGACTAACTGGAGGATTAACACAAAATCACAATGTTTCTAAAATTGGCAAGATATGGAGAGGATTACTTTAACATTAAGTTCTTTTTGTACACCCTACTTTGAAGATATACGGGAAGACAAATAAAGTGCAAAAATATTTACACTATGTCCGGCCTATATGAAATAAATGATATTTTGAGTAGAATGTTCATTCTTTGAAGTAATTCCTAAAAATATCTGTAGAGATGCTGACTGTACCATAAAATGGAGAATCTACACAGAGTAGGTATGTACAATATATAATGAATAACGGGAATGTTTAGGTTTACGTCTATCGGAATGAAGAACGCAACACTTTCATTTAATGGTTAACTATGATCGATACGATAGATATACGTTTGCCATACAGTTTTTAAATCCTTATACATATATGTTAAATAACCATCAATTAAGGTATTAAATTATATGTTTTTAAGGCGTTTATTTGCAATAATTTTCTTTGTATTCTTTGAGGGGTTATAAATGTAAGAAAACACGTGCAATAAACGTATCATACGATAAAACTATTTCTTACTGTAAAAATCCTCCACACCAGGGGATACGTGCTAATCTGCTAAAAAATACATCATAGGCATAGTTATGCGCAAACGTGCTGACCTTCTATTGTTAAAATATTATAAAGTTAGAATGCAATTTCTGTCAAATAAACAGTATATTGTACGGATGACTTTGACTAAATAGTAGAATCCGGTTGGGAACATTGGCTAGCAAGTTTCGGCTGGCGAACAGGGGGAATGAGGACGAAACGGCCGCGGGGGGACAGAAGTGCAATGTCCTCGCTAACATCGCCAGAGATGCCTTTCTTGACTCCTAGTCGCTTATCTAAACGTCGAAAATTATAAGGAAACATTCGAGGGTTACGTGTACGTGACTTGCGTTTGGTTCTATATACGAGTTCAGTTTATAGTAGATACAAACACTACTAGTTGCTAGTGTTTACGTGGTTATTTAAGTTATTAATCGTATTCTGTTAAACTAGTTGTGTACTGATAAAATAGTTTTGCTTAGTTTACTTGTTGATAAATAAATATCTTTGATTATGCTTTTTTAGGGTTTTTCTTTTTAATTGAAAATAAGTAAATAATTAACAACAAGAGCAGGTAGAGACCGGCAATTTTTTATGGATAGATAAGCCAATTCTGTGTAAGTAATAACCTAATTAGTTAAATAACTAATATTTTTATATACATATGTCTCCCTATTATTCCGGTGTCGATGACCAACGTTGAGGGAAGCTGAAGCCATAAAAGTTACTGTGTAGTTGAAAGAGGGTAAAATTATTTATTTTTTATATAGGTATTTAGTGGTTTTAATATACGAGTATATAGTACTTCAAGAGTATCTAGAAATATATAAAATATAAACTTGAATGATCAAATAAACATAAAAAAAATATTTCAAATAAAATAATTGCATGTTTGCTTAGCGTACGATATTAATAGGAACTTTATTAAATAAATGGTTAAGATAATATTATCAGACAAGCGTTAATGATGAAATCGATTTATTGTATAATTTGTAACCATAATTTTTTACATATATATGTATGTAAAAATTTTACTTTGCATTTGATTAAGTCTAGCAGAGAATAAATTTGCTGGACGATCGAGAGACAAGGGGACACTTATTCACTTTACATACAATTTATAAAGATATGTTTTTAAAAAACAAAGATCTAATAAACGTACAGTAAAAGTTATAGGTTTGTTATTTAAATTAAAATATGATAGAGATGTTATTATAAAAATATATCCTGATCAGGGTGTAAACATTAATTTAGAAACTAACATTCTTATCGCAAATTTTTGAAGCTAATGACTGATGCGTATTTCTTTGTTTTATCTGTAAACGTTTAATGAAGTATTCGCAATTAAGAATCGATTAAATATTGAAAGGGTCACGTTTGCCAACATTAGTTGCGATAATCAAATCCGTACAAATTGTCGATTAAAATGACACATGAAACTTTATCTATTAACCAAAATAATTAATAAAGTAACAGTTAGTCACTTTGCTTAGGTGAAGCAACGTGATGGGTGCTACCATTTTTTAAAAGACCTATTAACCGACTTTATTTTGTAAGAAAAGGCGAGACCGGTGAGGTAATGTGACACAGCGAGTGATGGGAGAGGGGGAATGAAATCTTGACCTTGGGGAAGGATCGAGACGAAACTCGCGGTCCCTGACCTGACTATTTCGAGTGGCAAGTGCAGTGGTGCCGCGCTGCATGCAATGTGCATACCGAAATAACCGCTTGGCCGCTCGCCCCGCCGCGCCGCCCACGCCGTGCCAGGATGCACAGACCCTGCATCGCACATATATACGTGGCACGCCCATTACTGTGAACAACGAATACCTCACAATGAACTCTTATTACATACTTGGTATTATACATAAGTGAACTTAAGAAAATCCTATAGGAATCTCAAGTATTCGACTAATACAAAGAGGAGATAATATGTTGACTAATTACCTTTGGTAGCTGTCCTCCTAGTCTATAATACACAGATAAAAAATAAAGATCGCCCACTTACTTAATCGACGAGGGAAAGGGTATATTCAAGGTTATCGATGCACTTTCTAGAAAAGTAACGAACTATAGTCAATTCATTTCGTTGGTTTATGGACTTTAGTTTTACGGTACATAAAATGTGGTCTTCAAGCCACACTTAACATAATGTTTTATAATAGAAAGTAATTAGAGCTACTGTATAAATTGCAATACATAAACCTAAAAAAATAAAATATAAAAATATTTAACAATAAAATTGCAACATACTAAAATATTATATATTATGAGATGCTTAGACGTTAACAATCATTTCGAAATATTAAAACATATTATGTAGATATTATGTTTTAAAAGCGATACAGCAATCTGCCCTTCCTTAACACACACATTTATGTATCCACTTACATGAAATGTATCATTAGGTATGTCGTGTGCGTTAGTGTCTAATCTATTGCGCCCGCGCTGCATTCAAGGTCACTGGCCAGCAGTGACGTCGCCTAGCAACCAATTTAAAAATTTGTCTTAGTGAAATTGCTGGTATACATTATTAATTACGTAGACTTTGTTTTTAACACTTGGAATTATTATGAATAATTACATTTATTTAAAACTTACCTTACAATTTTTAGACAATATACATAAATAAGGAATCTAATAGAATATAAAATACTACACAATATTTAATATTTGCATATAATTATTAAAATGTTAAAAATAAAATAATTCAGTATGCATTTTTTAAATCAGCAGCAAGATTTAAATCTTTCTAGTGAACGATTCCTAGACAACCAAAACTCAATGTAAAGAAGTAAGGGCGGCGAGGGTGGACCGCAACTTGTTCTGCCGAATGAGTTCGGAGCGTCCGGGAGCGCGGCCAACGACCTGCCCAATCTCCGCTGCATTAGCATAGCAAGCAATATTCGTTGTGCCTAAGCGTTGGTGTGCGTGCTACTTGTGTGTGGGTGCAGCGCCCGCGCCCTTGTCGCAAAGCTGCTCCGCGTGTCGTGTATGTCGTTGTAGATTAGTCGCACACATTGATACGTCAATAGGAAATTTGACAGAATTTGTATTTGACATTCAATTTTTGTGCTTAGAACTAATGTTTCTAATAAACCTACTGAAATCACTCTTTTTTTTTGTTGTTAATTATTTGCGAGCATTTCATTTTCATCGTTTCGCTCTATAAAATGAGTGCCAGAACAATTAAATACCTTTTGTTTTTATTACTGGGAAACTTAGATACTGTGACTTAAATATGAAGATAAAGAATGCCTTGTTCAAGTAAAAATAATTATACTGAATACTTAATATTACCATTCTCAGTAATAAAGCGGTAACAGTGTGCGTGAGTAAGGAACGCATGTGATAGGTATAATTTGTAGGTGCAGCTAATTTGATTATAAGATCAAGTTCAAATGGCCGTATCTTAGTGGGCACATACTTATGTTCCATTTATTATATAGCATCTCTAACCGTGGCACATAAGAAAAATAGTTTAGCACATTACCAAGGCTTTAGGTGAGTTAACTATACGTATATAATACCAAAGATATATTACCCATACTCAAAATTGTAACAGGAAAAGTAATTAAGCATTTCTTCTTTTTGCGGTTTAGATGGAAAGAGCCCAATTAATTGGAATACTTCGCCCTCCGCTTTATGTGCTATAAAAATATTAAAATGTACTGCTCTGTGGGTATAATATTTGTACATACTATATCTATTGTATATTGCATAATATTTTGACTATTAGGTATAATAAAGGAATAATAGGTATAAATAGTCGCATGACTTATAGATGTGATACTCTTAAAATAATTGTTATAAATAATATAAGGAATTAAAAATTACGAATAAGATATCCTACACATATATAACCTACACATGGGATTTTAAGTAATTAAATTATTTTAAAACTAAGTTTAGGAAATTAGTTCACCATGCGTTTAAAAATTAATCGAATACCTTAGTTAAATCATAGATTACAAATCAAATAATGTTTTGGTACGAAACAAACGGTAAATAAATGCTTTAGCGCTTATTACGCAAGTAATTAGTTTATTGTGTTTATAATTGAGTTCAGTAGCAGAATTAACACCTGTACAAAGACAAATCGTTACTATTATAAAAAGACAATGCAAAAAGTGTACGTATTTGCATACAACTTATTGCTGAATAATGTTTTAAGTGCTAAAATCTTTTTGTATAAGTGTTTATCTCTCCCTTTAACAAACGAACTCAATTTGTACCTGCGAAGTTTTTTTCCCCATCGACGCTCTCGTAAAACTAGTCATTGCATAATTTTTCTGCATTGTATAAACCCTTTCCGCTTGTTTTTATTGTATTCCATTATTTAGCTCTGTATTTTTAGTCGGCATCTTTGCGGAGATCTGCAATGTGAGAGGTACATCATAAAGTAATAAAAATTGCGCTATTATCTGCAGAAACATGTAACGCAATGCAGTAAAGGGTTTAATGTTGTGGGTTAGAGTTTCTCTTTTATTTAGCGAGATAACACTTTTAAGGACCGTAACGGTACTTTCTTTCTAAAAAATACTTTCTGTAATAGGATTCTAATGGAAGGTTTAAAATAAAATAAGTATGTTATAAGATAAGCGGAATGTCCACACTACGTCGGTTAATATTTATTACTAACGCAGGCATAAATAATGTACCACATTTAAAAAGATTTTTAAGGTAATTATTATCATTTGATATGTCGTAACTAAGGGCAATTTTATTCTTTACTTTTCAATATTAAAAAAAAACACATGATATGTATTTCATATAAAATTAATTAATATTTTTATTTCAAGGCTTGTCGCAAATGGAAATCAATACGTAGTGAGGAAAATAAATACATACGAGGAAATACTTAGTCCTTACCGTAATAATGTTCAATTTAATTTAACTTTACGTATATTCAAAAACATGTAAATGGTTGATAATTTGTGCGTAACAGTTATTTTAATATTCATTAATTATTCAAAACTTTGAATTATTTTTACAAACACAAACTTTAATATGAAATACATTAATCTGTACTTTAGTAAAGTTCAGATTTATGTCAGGTTTTCGCCAGATTTTCGGGAAATCCTGACTGTGCTCACTCAATTTTACTTCTTTTTTTGTAGTTTGTCGTTCACATAGTGGGTAATGGCATTATTAACTTACTTATATAATATATTAGATTGAGAAATATGCGTTTCTTTCCTCGCACTGCTTCCCTCTCAACGACTTAAATCAAGAAATCTTATTTTTTAAACATTTACGTTTGTCAGTAAATTACATATTTGCCTATGAAGATGGACCCTACAACTATAAATAACTAAACTACACCACAAGTCGTTGAAATGTATGTATTTTATTCTAATTATTGTTCTATATTAATATTTAATTTTCTACATTAAAATTTGCTGTGAACATATATTTTTCGTATATGTAAATTATATTATTGTACATAGATAGGTATATTTTTAATTCTGTACAATATCAAACGAGGAATAAAGTAACATTTTTACGTTGTTGGAAACTAAAGTATAAGCATCAAACATATAAAAGGCAAATAAATAACATTGGAGTTTCGTTATCAGGTTTTATTACTAATTATTTTGCTATTATCTTGCTTTGGTATTAAGTTAAATTAAAACAAAAAACCGGTTGTTGAATTAAATTAATCTTTAGTATCATTACAAAGAGAATATATGACGTTTAAAAATATTTTAGCCATATAAAATTAGATGCCAAATAGTTTCTACAAAATAAAGTTTTCTTTTCCTTAGTGAGAACGCTTACTCATTTGTTCAAAAGGAACCGACATTTTATATCATCCCCTAGCAAAGAGACCGCCTTTATGACGAGTAACACAACCTTTCTCTAGCAACCCGTTAGTTTTGCGCAATTTTGTTCAACTCTTATCAATTGTTTCGGTGAATAACGGTAACTTATCTGTTTCTAAGGTTGAAAAGTTTACATAAAGCAAATTTGCACAATAGTATTTCAATACATATTTGTTTTTTTCTACACATTCGCTCATTAGCTAATTTACAGTGCGTCTAATCAGTATTCTCTTCTTTCTTTACATTTCTTTTTATTTTTTTGTGTTTGTTAGGGTATAACAAGCTGTGTCAGTGAAATAATATTAGGAATAGAAGATATCTTAAAAATGAAAATATAGAACTTTGTGGCCATTATTAGAAGTATTTCTGCAAAGCATGTTAAAATAAAAAATATAGTTATAAGTCTAAAACGTATTTGAAGTTTTATTTATTAGAAAAATATGTTCTAAATTTACAGTAAATAGTGGAGTCCTTATAAGTAAATAAGAGTCTTGTAAAGATAATCGATTATTATAATAGCTAAATAAAAAGGGACCAAGAGAAAACAACATACAACTTTCATCCATCACTCGTCCAATCAGATATACGAAGAAATAAAAGGTACATATTTAAATCGCCTTAGTCCATTACCCGAACCACCTTAATTGAGGAGACGGTATAGAAAAAACATTTTACTGTTTGACATGGCCGAGGTAAATGACAAAAGTCAATCTACACATCAATCGCCAAACATAGGAAATTTTGGAGGCAACACGCGACTACTCAATAATGTACGAAATATCGATGTGGGGCATCGCCACCACATGCGTGTCCGCGGATACATCCCCGGCCGAACGTTGTTTTAAACCGGAAAGTTAGAAACTTATGACTTAAGCCCTTGTATACATTACAATTCAACAAAATAAAATATGATGCTTTTACAATAGTTTAATGAAACACACAAGTGACCATACACAAGATAATGTTGGTATAGCCAGTCTTAAATAATATATGATTTAGATGTACCTACTTATTAATACATTTTCATTACAATTTAAATAATAATTTATTCAAAACGATTTTGTGGATTACGAAACATTACAGTAAGGCATAACTTTACAATAAAAACATATTGTTTTCTATTTTATTACTCAGCCTTTTTGGTTATTCTTAGTATGTTATTTAGGTTCCCCAAAAATTGATGTGTTGACTTTAGTGACACGAGGCTACTAGCCAAAAGGCTGGGGTGGCTGGGAGGGGGTTGGTTGGTTGCCAAATGACATGTCCCTATCAATTATTCACAGAAATTTCCCCACTACATTTGCGTGTGGAAGACAAATAGACACTTTAACGCTTCGAAAATCTATAGTCAATTTCTAACATTACTTTGACCATACTTATGATGGTGAACCTTAACATTAGCTAAGCTACCTAGAATGATAGTAAGTATTATATTTATCCAAAAAAAAATTAATATTTAAATTTATTATATGACAAAGATAGAAAGTACTTTATATGGAGTAGTGTGCTTCTCTGTAAGTAACGGCGTATTTAAGTATAGGACATTCTCTGTTAGTGTTCTCAGTTAGTAGGTATTAGTTCTTACTAAAGGAATTTTAACGATCTTTTATTAGGTTCATCTGAATATAAAAGTATAAGAAAATCTTGCAACGTTATTTTAACCTACATTATCACGTCTGTTTTTTTAAGCATTTGCACACGTGTCCGAAATCCGATAACAATGCATCAACCTGATCTTTTCTAGAACGACCAGGTTAACGTTAAATATAATTTAAAACCTATATTCTTTGTTTTTATTTCTCTTAGATTATTTTAATAATTAGCTATTGTATAAAAAAGTTTACTTATAAATTCAATAATTCACAGCACGTATTTTGGTCACGAGGACGGTTGGCCACATCAGTCCGCCACTATAGATCGCCATGTATTTACAAGGCTTGATATTCTAACTACAGGATACATATTTCGTTACACTTTATTTATTGTTCGTTTAAAAAGGCAATACTTGCAATACTTTTTTAAATTTAACTTTTTTAAATTTAATCTAAGAAACATAAATGTGTTAGTATTATGGGACCAGTAATAAAATTTACTATTTTTTTAAGTTAAAACAAAAATATCTACATATTAGCATTGAAACCTTGGCCTCAAATCCAACGTAACCTCGACAACCCGTAACTCGTGTTGTTCAACAATCTGTTGGTCACAAATATCGCAACCGTTTAGATAAATATTTAATTTTGACGACCGATATTTCCTTCCGAGCGCCAATAACGGGGACCTGTTACATATTAATGAAACATAAAAAATAAGTTAATTACGTATGTTGGTTTTTTATATTATTATAGTAATTTTATTCTAATTTCGGTAATCTAGTAGGTATTTATAGTACTAGGAGCTCAGACAACACACATATAATATATATGTGTATATGTTATATATGTGTGTGATAAGTGAGTATCGCGAAACGGCTACGCCCCTCGCCAATCGTTGCCAAAAGTGTCCATGTGTGTATCAATGTTGTATATGCTCCATAGTCTTATTCGATAAGAATATTCTTATTAACTATGGTTCTGTACAAATATAAACATATAGACATAGTAATATGTGTAATAAAAAATATAATTTATTTTTGATACAATATGTACATATATCTTAACTTTTTCGCCGTGACTAATGTAGTCGTATAAACACTTACGAAATTATACAATACAATAATTAGCCGTCACGGGACGCCCGGCAATGCGAAACATTACAGCTGATATAAGTTATAATTAATAAAAAATAATTAAGAATCTATGGAGTAAAATAATAAATGATGAGTATTTTGATAAATAAATAAAAAAAATAGTACGCAGCTTATATAGAGACGCCATGAAGCACGTAGTATATGCGGGCACAAACATAGGTCTTGTGTGACGGCGTAGAATAGCATGGTAGCGTCAGAGCGTCATGCCCTTTGCCGTGACGGTAAACCAACTAATTATACTGCCAAAGAGGCGCCAATAGAGGTTTCGCATTAAACTTTGGTAATAGGTAATCGCTATGCGCCAAGGTGATATAAACAAGAATACAAGTATTGCCCATATACTTATATGGACTTCTCCAATGTTTGAGGATCTCTAAATTATTCATGTTTTTTATATATAATGTAAAAATCTCTGATTATTTTATGTTATCCTAGTATAACGTTGGTCAATATAAGTTATCTGCGATTAGATTTTTTTTTAAATAAAACAAATTGATTTATATTTTATTTATTTTTGATGTGTTTACAATATATTAGAAAAGATCAAAATATCATCACATGAAATGTCAAAATAATACGTACATTTTTTATTTGGTACGTAATATATTGTAGTATACTAACATAGAGTTCGCAATTTACCGTCATAAGTAAACATAAACATCTTCATAACGTTTATGGTGGCCTAGTATAATTGTGCGAAATTGACGTAATTTCGCAACAGCATAAGTGTTTTTGCGGGCACGCGCCACTCTTGCAAACATTGGGTCATTGTCATGTAATCATTACGCTCGCTGAACTACAATGGTTGGACGGCAAAGAATTATTAGACGTATTTTTTGTAGGTCGGGGAAACCCTCATTCATGTATGAATTGCTACTATGCGAATTCTCGGCTTACATTTTTTCCTTGAACACTTGCAAATTTCGCATACGTATATACGAAATATACGTATGTGTGTGTGGGAGTGTTTGTATAACTAAATATATGTGTTTGTCTATGTAGATGTTACTTTGTAGATATCTTTTAACAAAGTAAATTGTTTTGTTCTTAATGTAATAAAAGAAATTAAAATAAGTATCTGTAATTGAACACGGATATTGTGTTATCACTAAAACGTTGCTGTTATCGGACGAACACACTTTATCTGCGCGCACGCATCGTGCGTGCGTATTGCATTTCGCGCGATACGCATTCCGTCTTCTCGCACGTTTTCAATATTGTTGCATAGTCTATTATTACTTTCGCAAACGAATTACTAATAATTATAATGCTTTAAACGTGATATTTATTAAGAAATTTAAAGTGCGTTACGCATTTACAAATTAGGAAATCATATTAGTCTTAAGCAAATATAAGGAAAACAGCTTTAGTTACTAACGAAACATTATTTATCATGTTATATACAAAAAAGGCAAATTCTTCACCAGTACCTCTGGTCACTATTATACTTAGTTAATACTCTCTGTATTAGTTGTTTCAACAATTATACCTAAATATATTTTTATAAATGCTTCAATAGTCTAATATTGTATGTTTAAATAAACTACTTAATTAAAACATAAAAATTTTTATAATAATGCCACCAGTTAATAAATAAGAAGACAATCTCGTTGTAAGACAATCTTTTTTTGGTAAAATTTGGTAATAAATGATACCTTCAATTGCTTGCAGGCAACGTGAAATGTTCTATTATATAAGGTTTAGTAATGTACGAATACGTGGTTGTTATTTCAAGTCGATAAAACTGCCGCGAGTACTGGCAACAGATAGTATTATCGGTACTGAGAACTAATGCATGCGATAACGTACGATAACGAAATGACAAATTGCAATAACTACGAAAATGACCAAAATAGCATGCAACTGCAGATTGATGATTCCTGTCAGAATGTGTACTTACAGTTTTATTAACGTAAATTGGTCTCTACTTTTGTATAAGTTAGTTGCATGTATTTAGCAAAAAACCTTATTCATTTCATCAGATAAAGAAAAGAATTCTTTTCTATTTATTCAAGAAAATTTAGATTGATCTATTAAAAAAAAATCAAGCGATAGATATTTATTAAACAAAATCTTTTTACGTGTAGAAATGTGACATTTTGTTCGCATTAAAGGATCAATTTATATTTGCCAACAATATACTTATGGACAATCTTTTTTGATATAAAAACGAGAAAAGGGGTTTACACTAAGCCTTTTGAAGCGGGTCGAATTGGGTATGGACAGGAAGAAGTATTCGCTTACTTTTTGCTATTATTGTGATAGTAAAACTGTCATCATATTTCATGGTTAAGTAATATTCATAGCAAAATTTGTTCCCATTTAGATAATACGGAAATGGAATATCTTCATGTACCTAACATTTAAAATTGAATAATATATACATACATACGAAATAAAAAAAGGATAAACTTACCTAGTTTTCATGCTAATATGAAGAATGCTAATATAATGAAGAAATGTAAAAACTACATGGTAGTAAATGTTTACGTCAGAAATTCGCATCGAAATTGAAATTAGCATTATTATTCATAACTCATTATCTGATACAATCATAACTTGCCTATTTGTAGTGAAATAGAACCCTACAATATTTACCCTGTCGGACATGGTTTGAATAGAAGGGCCATTATAATAAAAATACAATTTTAACCACAACCCCACATCAACAACGGGGTATTTGCAAATAACCGTGCGTTAATCGTTATGTTATTAGATCTTGTTTTTTACGTTATAAAATGTTAATTGATAATTTTAGATAGTACTGTATCGTGATATTTAATTCTTCTACGTACTTGCACTAATTTTAAGAATAGGTATTTTCTTGTTTCGTAAGAAAAGTGTAGTTATAAATATTAGCTTTTTTCAATCGTGATATGTATATATTTTTATTTATTGCGTTTACAATATATTTTTTAAGTGGCAGACTTACAAATAATTTAAATATAATCTATTGACATAAATAAATAAATAAATAAATAAAATAATCTATCTAATGTGACATAGGATGCTTATAATTTGAATGTAATATTCGTGTCTATTATTCATCTATGCCTAATAAAGTATTTTTTTATAATTTATTTTAATATTTAGTATAAAACACATAACTTTTTTTACAGCTTATTGCTTTATTTCGCTTAGTATGGTAGTAAGAGAGACGTGTCAAGACACTGAATTCGCCGCTTTCGGCATAACGCCGAGATTTGTCTCACCAGAGTGGAGAAATAAAAATAAATTAAATATAATCATTCCCCTGAATTGGAATCGAACCCACAAACAAACATACTTACAGTCACACGCGGTCCCACTGCACTACGATGACTTCAGCAAACATAACTTCAATATTATTAAAAAAACCTACTCTACTATATTGACTCAATAGTAGGTACCGTAATTATAATGGTGAATACAGCTATAAGGGCATTCCTATCGCTGAATACGAGACAATTTTGTTGCGAATGATACCTGTAATTACTGACTATATAGTATGCTATCAGGGCTCATCTATTCGCACTGCGGTATTGTGCACGTGCGACGGAAATAACATATGACCATACTATTGATTTAGTGTAAAAGCGCACTGGCCTTCGTTGTTTTTGTTTGCATGTTTGATATTTGTGAAACCGTTATTTCACTGAAGTAAAATAAGTTGATGTAAAATGGTAACGTCAATAGGCAGATGACATCTTTAAGGTATTCAATATACTTTGCAGATATTGGAAAAATATTTTTTATTTAGTTTTTATAACTTAATTGTGGGTTCGAGTCCATTTCGGCAGAATTGTATTTGAATTATTTTTAATTCTCCGCTGACCAACCGACTAAGTGCGGCGTTGAATTTTGCCACCCAAAACGTCTCAAATTCGTGCGAAAAGTTAACAGAGTATCTTGCGTGAATCATTTACGAGCTCGTATTCACCATTAAAAAAACAATATCCAGAAATTAGTCGGAGAGTGCAGGATTAAGTGTCTTAACACTAAGTGCTCTGTACTACTCTACTAACTATAGATGTATGAATTAAAAAAATATTTATTTATATAGAATTACAACGCATTTAAAAAAGGTGATTTCATACTCTTTCCTAAGATGGGCGCTCCAGCTATTTTAAAAGTTTTTGTAATTTTTAAGTAGGCTTGTATTAGCTTAAAATTTATGTGGATATTACGAAAGCGTGGTGATTTTTAAACCTTAGCAAAACAGCCCATAAATCAGAAGATTGTCCGACATGTAGCTCATTAACGATAGCTGTATAATAAATAATGAATTGCTCTCTACTTATATAACCTCAATTGGAATATCACATATCTACTATTATTGCTTACTTGTCAAGGCAAAAGATATAGAAATAAACAATTATGAATAACATCACATCGTCATGACACATATAAAAGAAAAATAAATAGCAAAATATTTACTTTTTTATTTTAGTCTTGGTCATTACGAAAGAGGTAAAATATTAAATTAGTTACAATTATTCTAAAATTTTTATCTCTATTGCTAAGTTTCATTTGAAATCTGGACCATTAATAACTCAGAATACCATAAAATATAATTTATAGACGTTTTCTGATTGACGTCAATTTTAATTAAAAATTTTCAAGAGCTAAGTGCTTAAAATATTATATAACATATATTTCAACAACTACTACTTAAATGACTATATAATTCTGCAGTTGTTATAAATAAAGTGTATCTAAATATTAGTGACGTCACCTCAATTATTCGATACAGTTAAACAAAACTTAAATATTTCAAGAAGTTATTAAAAAAACTTGACATATAAATTATTCAATGGCTACATTTTCAACTTTCCAATGCATTTTAAATGCATCGTATCAGTGCAACGACCATGCGCCGATGGGACGATCTCTCGCGGCTAGCAGATCGAGTCCATCCAAGGACGTCCACTTCTATATTACCTACAAACATCAGAACTACTCTATAACATATAGCTATAAGATTCAAATTTTCTTATCAGGCGACATCTTTAATCCACCGCCTGAGCCAGCAAGAAAAATGATCCTGTATAAAAAAAGTAAAAAAGTAGATAGCTCGCGGTTGTTTTATTTTGTAGAGCTTCGGAATCAACATGGCCGCGAGTGGGGAAGCGAATTATCTGAATATATGGCTTTTAATGCGCCTATATATAGTAAGTGTATGTGATTCCTTAATAACGATGCCATATATATGTATGCGTAGAACCGTATGTAGTGTATGCAATTATTAGGTATTTGTAAGACATATTAAGCATAAAACATTGACTTTTATATATATAAACCTGTTTATATACCTATAATACAAGCATTATTCGCTCTCTTTTTTTGAATCTTCAAAAAAATTGTTACGCGCCTTCTTGTCTGCAAGGCAGGTGCACGCCTGTGTTTTGACAATAATACTTAGCAGAACCACCCATTTTTAATTGGATATATTTTTTATGCTCTTGACCTATTTTTAAAATATTAATGATAATATCTTTACTTTATTTTACGCCATGTATAATGATATACAATAGTTGCATTTCCAGTTAGTTTGACAAGTATTCGTTGGAAGTAGGCTAAGTTACTAAAGTCTCAACGATAAATAATTATTTATGAGGCCATCATGGCACAGTGGGACAGCGTTTAACCGTCAACGCAATTGGTCGTGCGTTCGAATCTCGCTCTATTGAGACAAAGCACCGCGGAGAGTTACATCACTTAACACGCAGTGTCTATCGTATTTGGACGGAAAACAGTGAACGGAGTTGATACTAGGTTCTATCTGAGTACCCTGCTTTGCGGAATAAACTGTGCAGGTGCTATTTGTGTTTTTTGATCAATTATGTTTTTTATCTCTATATTAGAATAACTTATAAAATAAAACATAAAAAGCCAGCCTAAAGGAGTGTTGGCTAATAATTCGTTTATTTTTTGTTTATTTTGGGATTCCGTTTTAAGAATTATTATAAAATTATTTAAATTAATGAAGACTAGACAATGACAGGAAAGGGTATATTGTTTCACCTCGGTCTCTCTCGGGGAGTTTCGCTACAATGAATCGCATCCGGACTCACCCGCTTTCGCCGCGCTAGAAGTTGATTACGAATGTTGATTATAATATATTGTCAACTTTTTATAATGTATGTAGGTACATAAAAACACTTTAAATGGTCACAATTGGTATGATAATTGGTATGATCATTTTTGTAGATAAATATATATATATATATATATATATATATATATATATATATATATATATTTTTTTTTTATATATATATATATATATATATATATATATATATATATATATATATAATTTAATAAAAATACATATTCAATGCTCTTGACAAAGCCTTAATAAATTATTTATTTACCTATAGATTATATTTTATAAACTACAGTGATCCTGTATTTAGAAAAACACTTTCAATAATAGTTATGGAATTTTTGGCAGGCGAAACCACGTGGAGATGTCTCGTACCTACGTAGGTACGTACCTCTATTAAGAAATATGTTTTATTAATAGTTTTTTCTTCATTTAGCAATAGTGTATCACTTAATTGACTCTTATAATGTACGGGATGAGAGGGTAAAGCACCCCAGATGATACAGATAATACAAAATAATAAATTCAGTAAGGGCGCGTGGCGGGAAGCTGGTGACAAATGACGTTTCGTTTGCGTGAAATTACAAATACCTCTTTATGTCGGCCACTACCCCTTTCATCATTATGCAATAACAATGTAAGCTAAATAATAAACACACTAAAATATAGATACTTAAAGTACCTACATAGAAAGTTTAATTTTAAGTGCGTATGTATATTACAATATATATTTTTTAAAAAGGTGATTTTAAAAAAAAATACATATTTTTAATCACTGCAATATTAAAACATTGGCTTATACTTCTCACATGAATCATTAATGTGGAATACAAATTTGATGAACAAGTTTGTTTATATTCGAGTAAATGGGGATTATTATTATTATTAGTGATGTCGTCTATTGTTACGATCACTTGATCCCTTACGTTCGGTTCATCAGTCGCGTCAATTTCGTAACTCAACAAGCCACCATGCGGGATCGCATTATTGCTTTTTTATTACTTTTTTCACTAACCCCCGCTTCGCGTAAGTTTTTGCTGCGCGTGCGTTGCCGTGGGATAGGTCGCGGAGCGTCACTATGCTGGTATTAGCATAATATCCCTTTGTACGTCGCTTGTTACTAATACTTGATCGCAAACAACAAATTAAGCTGTAATCTATTTAAATATATTTGTTTATTAAGCTAAAAATGATTTAACAAGTTTGGTTAGCGCAAACTACTTTTATTTGTAGCAAAGGTCAAAACTATTAGAGGTATTAACAAAGGCGCATTTGCATTTCTGCATTTGTATTTCCGGGGCAACAACCAAATTATCATCAAATTTAACGGTCATGCGGTTGACCGCTCTGTCTACGACTATGAACAATTATTTATTTTACTGAAGTAAGTATTAGAACTTATAATAAGTGCTAAAATAGAACAAAACTGCTTAAATCTTGATTTCCCACATTTTAAATAAAATTTGAATGCTAACCCATTCAATGAATGAATCGTCATCGATATGCAAATTGAGAGTACTTGAGGAATCGCTGTCGAGTGGAATACTGCTGACATTCGCTGCCATTGTTTATGTTCAGGAATTCATACTATAAGTGGATAGACTCATGGGAAAATCATAAATCCTATGAAATGGTCCTTTCGAAAAACATATATAAGAAATATTGTTTGGCGTATCACGTGTACATTATATAGAATTACAATTTCTATAAAGTAATAAATATATAAATATTTATATACAAATTAAGTACAAAAGCTGTGTTAAGAAGCGTTCTCGAATGTTTTATTTGTTAAGATTCAGGAGTTCATTTTCAAGTAAATGTAAGCTAAATTATCCGTAAAATTATATAAATATATACAAAAAATATATCCCATGGCCAATAGATAGAATATTTTCAATCCGCGTGTCCCGTATAATAACTAAATGAAGAGTGACACATCGCGCTATTAGTTATTGTAGTAAGAGACAATTTAATGTCCGTTCTGTAATCACTTTAATAAAATAACCCCTTTGATATATCAATACGTCTTCGTAATAAAGTGTATTTATTTGAAATACTTTATACAAGTCCTTAAATAATATTTTAATTATTAATAACACTAGGACTATACTTAAGAATAGAAAAGAAAGTTTATTACTGATATTATATCAGTTACATACAGAATGGGATAAAAAAGTAGAACTATTAAGTTGTAATTTCTATCGTTAAATTTATAATTAATTTTGAAAGTTAAATAATGAATATTTATCTATTTCGAGTTATCTGTCAATAAATTCAATGGAATTTAGTTCGAATTGGAGATTAATGCGTCTCCAAATAAAACGGATGCTTAAACAAGAAGTGTAAGACAAAAAATATTGCACACAGCTTGGTCTATTTTTGAGTGCATTTCGCGCTATTTTGGCGTTCCCTACGCAGGCAATGTGTCAATGACCCCGTTTCGCGGCGTTTGTTCACGTACTTTTTGAAACTTTTGGGGCAATTTACGTAAATGAATAACACGATATTGTTGGTTGTGTAGTTTCATGGATATGATTGTGGCTTGTTTATTTATAAATATACATAAAACAAAATTTCAACTTAGAAAGTAACCGCGGAACTATACAGGTAAATATTGTAGAAATGGATTATTAGTATGTATTTATTTGAAATACATGTAATTGTCTAAAACAAAAAAAAGACTATATTGATTTTTATTTATTTATTAAAATTTTGTAATATTCTTCCCCGATTTTATAAATGTGTCGTCGAAAATGGATATAATAGATGAAAAAAGATATTCAGTACGTAAGTATGACTGAATGTCATTTGCTAAAAACACTTTGTGTATTTCGAGCTTAATTAAAATCGACTAATGAACTGATTTGGTGTGTCTGAGTATAAATATATAAATATTGAAACGCATTCCTAAATATACTTTCACATTTATAAGTATTGTTTGCGGCATATATTCAAAGTGTCCAAAAGTAAATATTGTATAGTATACGAGTATATAAATCAATAAAAACTATGGTTTTATTTACTTAATAAGCATAAATATACATAAATTTAGGCTACCTTTCAACTTTTTAATAAATTTTTAGGCCATGTGAACTTCGGAAATTAATACGAAGGAAAAGTTCCTTCGTATTTCAATTTTCGTCCAATTTTTACATAAGTAAACTAGAGGAAAAGGACTATGGACTTTTTTAAACTCAAATATTTTTTTATAATTTTTCTATAAATTCATAATACTTATCAGTTCCTTCGACTTCTTCCATAAGGTATTGTAATTTTCTATACTATAAACTATAAAGATGTAATATTATATACCAACTTTAAGAAGTCATCAAGGTAAGTTTTATCTAATGTAAATGCTAGAAAGCATATTAATTCGATTTTTATGATAATTAGCAACGCAAACTAAAAGAATACTCGATTTCGATGGCACGACGCGAAGTTCAACGTTAGCATACAAAGGGCCGGGTGAGGCTCTAGCTTTTTATGAGCTGAATTCGGCTTTAATCTATAGTGGATAGCTCACACGTACACTAGCGGCGAGCACACGATGCCCGTGCGCACTCACGCACACAGGGCCGGGCGCCCTCCTCAGCGGGCTGCAATTCGTCGGCGCGCCGCCGCGCCGCTTCCCCCGCGCCGCCCGCACGCAATTGCACTGCACTCCGACGCGGTGCGTGCGTAAAAAGCGCACGCAGGAGGAGGTGCGGGGTACGCGGAGGAGAGGACTGCGAGCGGTCGCCTGCAACTAACAGTGAACAGTCACCGCCAGACGCTCGGAAGAGCATACCGCCCCCACAGGGCGCAACGTAAGCTCTATCGCGCAAAACAACCCCCGATCCTACTACGAACTTCGTTCAGTGGCTATGCGAACTTTTGTTTCAACTTTCTGAAAATTATTTTCATCGATTTTCCTGGAACTGGATCTTTTCTAAACAATAAAAAAGGTTAGTTTTAAATTTTTTATTTTCTAATATAGATATTTAAAAAAAATATTTTAGTAGAGATGCTACGAAATTATCCGGTATTAGTGAACAGGTTTGTACAGTAGTGTGGTATATTTAATTTGTGCTTTAATATGAAAGATATAAGAATTAAAGCTGAGTGCCGCTGAAAATAGCTTTGTACAGTGAATTTAAATTATTATGATAAATACGAGGCGTAGAGTGGCGGTTTTCGTCGTCCCCTGTATTCGATTTACCTGTCGAATAAAAGGAAAAAGTCAATTTAGCAGTAAGGAAGGGCTATAAAGCGATATATGTAAATGGGGAAGGGCGGTGCAGTCGGACACTGGCGCTCCTTCATAACATACGTTCGCACTTCGCACACAAGTTTTAGTCAGACTGCGTTCTACTCGCGAAGTGCACACAGTGTTCTTGCACATGTATCTGTGATTAAGTTATTTAATAATTCTATTGTATAAGACTTCAATATGTTTCCCGGTTCCACATATGAAGGCGTTTTGCCGGGTACGTGTTGAAATTTTCATAATCATTATTTTTGTTTTTGTGGTCTGTTATTTTTGTAACGTTATTTTATAGTGTTTAGTGTTTGGATTTCTGATTATTTTAGCAGATTATTTCTTGTCAGCCGCACATTTTTAAATATGTTTTATAAATATTTTACAAAAGATATTCAAGAATGCGCAATTTATTTAAAAAGTAAATCCAATTAACTAAGTTTACTTCTTGCGCTTAATTAAAAATATAATGCAATTTTTTCATAAAGCTTCCATTTTTCAAGACATTCTCTACCTTCCGATCATTTCAGAGACATTGCGTTTCAGGTGAACGAAATTGGGAATCCACAACATGCTTTATCTTAAAATATAAAAGAGATGAAACTAGTTAATATGTAAACATTTCGCCGAGTCTTCTTCTGGGGAAAACTTCGAAATTGATTATTAAACATTCAATCGAATTGGAATTGAACCTATAAACATCGCGTGTACAGTTTCAGATAGCAATTTGAACTTAATTAGCAATTTTTATATGTATAGTTATATTATTAGTCTTATAAGATTTACATTATCTATATATATATATTTTTTAATTAAAATTTATTTAATTTGCTTACAGAATCCCAATTAAGAAAAATGGGGAGTAGCGAAGGTCAGCAAACCTTTTGCTTAAAATGGAATCATCATAAAACTAATTTGGTAGAAATTTTAGAGGCTTTAATAAAAGTCGAAACATACGTTGACTGTACACTGGTCGTCGATGATCAAGTAACTTTTAAAGCGCACAGAGTAGTTCTTGCTGCAAATTCACCATATTTTCAGTCAATATTAGCGGATGTTCCCATGGATCATTGTAGTATACTTTTCCCAGGAGTTAAGGATTTCGAGATGCGTGCTCTACTCGAATACATGTATACTGGTGAAGTTAACGTCACGCAAGCTCATATTCCGCGAATTATGAAAGTTGCGGAACAACTTGAAGTAAAGGGTCTGTTTGATATGACAGAACTTCGCCGTCGACCAGGAAGTAGTGAACGTACACCTGCAGCTTCCCCTCCGCGTGTGGTACCCGCCGCACCGTCTAGCGTATCACCTCCAATGCAAGCAAATCGGTGGCCTCTTCCACCCGCAGCGCCAGTTCTTTCTGCCGCTTATGATTCTGCAGATATGAACCCATTAAAACGCAAAAAACTTTCGAGTATGTTAGCTACTCGTGATACTCCAATATTGAGAAACGTTCTCGCCCAAGCTACCCCAGTAGATTCTTCACAACCTATGTCACTTGTGTGCCATCCTGTTAATCAGCTCGAATCGACACGTTTGCACTCCAATGGATCGGCACATGAATCTGAACGACCTGCTAGCCCACAAAGACCTTTCGATTATCGTCCCAGGAGATTATCATCAAGGGCTTCTTCACCGCACTACAACCGCTCAGATCGATCTGAAGATGCTCATTCACCATACACCGAGCGATCATTCGAGGATGATAATCAACGATCTTTCCATCCATCACCGCCACCAACAAATTTCCAACAAGATGTAAGGGCAGGTTTAGCCCCATATGTGCCACCTCAGCAAAAACCTGAATGGAAGCGATATAAGCAGTATACAAGATCCGACATAATGTCTGCTATCGAGTGTGTTCGAAATGGAATGAGTGCCTTACAAGCCTCTCGTAAATACGGCGTACCATCACGCACATTATATGATAAAGTAAAAAAATTAGGCATCACTACAAGTCGTCCCATGAGCCGCGGAGTCAAAAGAGAATCGAATGGGGCTGCTTTTCCCTATGGTCTAAGTGGAACTGGCGGTAACGAAGACGGCACACCGACAACTCCACTTATAGATCCATCTTTTCTACAACAAGCATTAGAAGGAGCCACACGAGATGGAGGTCGAGAAGCTCTACACGCAATGGCTCTAGCTGCCGCAGCCCACGCTGCTTTAGCTCCACGAACCCCACCTCGTTCAGCACCCCAGTCACCCCGATCTCCTCTTGCAGATGATAATCACGTTGAAGACCTATCGGTAGCAAGGCGCCGTGATCCAGATCCCCCTTCAGGTGTTATAGTTCCACCACGTAATTTTGCGCTTGACTGTAGCAGCGAAAGAGATTGAATTGTGAAAACTTGAAAATCATTCGAAAAGACTGACTTAGGCGTACAAAGTTAGAATAAGACACTTATAGGTAGGCTACTGGTAGGACGCGCCGCGCGCGCATGCCACGCCGACCGGGCTCCGGCCGGGCGATTGCAATGGGCCCCGCGGCCACAAATCTTCTACCTCTCTTCTTCTCTATTTATTTCCAAACACCGTTTTAACCGATGACGAAATAAAATTTCCGTTAAGCGGTATGGCGGTGTCTTTTTGTGATTTTTGTTTGTTTATTTTCTTCTGTAGATTTTTTTTATGTTTTATAACTTTTACGTCTTTGTTAATGTAATCATGTATAGGTTAGCTTTAATTAGCATATAATGTGTAAGTTGGACAGGAAGATAGGTTGCCTCCTATATGGCAAATCATATTATGCCACAGGTAGGTCCGTCTAGACGAGTAATTGTGCAATTTGTTGTCCGCGACTGTGATGTTTATAGACTGAAACGCCGCCATTACCTCACACTCGTTACAGTTAAACTCTAGTCTACAGCATCGCACGATTTGCCTTTGTAAAGATACTTTGTTCCGTTTGTCTATGTTAACATTTAAAGGCCATTTGATAAAACAATATGTACATATAATAAAACACATGTTTTTAATAACGATATTACAAAGTGGGTACGAATTGTAAATTTGATGTAATTAACCATGTAAGGTAATCGTGCGGAGCGTAACGCTCATATATTATTATATAGCGACATACTTATATTCTACGTACCTTATGATTTAGATTTCTAGACATTGTTTGCGATTTGCCATAATTGTTCATTGTTGATATCTAGTTGTATTCACCTTTTCTATATATTGATTGGTTTGCACAAGCACAGTCGTTTTTTAGATATAAGAGGTTCATAACATTTAGTAGGCGTTGGATGCTCAATAATATTCTATTTAATTTAAACATTCTGTCGCGTTTCTTTTTAATAGTTACGTAATTTGATATTTTTAAGTTTATATAAGATAATCATTATTTAACTTTTTATGTTTAAATCATACTATATATTAAAGAACTTTGTTGTACCTAACAAAATATATTATTATAATATCATAATATTTATAATAGCGCTGTGTCCTAATAGAATCAAAAATAATCATTTTATTAATTTAATTAAAAATCTGTTATAAGATACGTTTACTGACATGTTAATACTGAGACAACTATAGCTATATCGTTATATCTAATTATATCGTAATAATTATACTTATTATTTTGTAATTAATTGAAGACTGATTTGTTACTTTAGTCTAGTTTGAGAATGCCATAGATACTTTATAGTATTTGCATACTGTGTTTTTAATTAAGTTATTTACGGGTTTGTGTAGAAACTGCACTACTGTAGTGTCACTGTATTGTGCCTTGTTTGTTGAAATCTAGAGTTTTACAGACATTCCAGTAGTTACACATTGCGTTCTTTAGTGATTTGTGAACACTACGTATAGTTATTTTCTCTTCAACACTGCGTTGAGTGGTTTAAGAAACGTTTTTGTGTCAGGAACACAATTATATTTAAATGTAAATTATTATTAAGTATACCTTATAAAATACCTCACGATTTGTTTAGTTAGACAAGATGTTATGTGATTATATCATTAAAATACCTACTTTTGTGCCTATATTTAATTTTAAGTATGGTGTTATGCACTAGAGATCAAGTAGTTGTGAATGCGAGTCGTATGATCTTTTTGTAGTCTGGATACGTATCTACCTATAGTTATAGATTAAATTTAATCGAGCTGTTCTCGTAACTAAATATTATAGTAAGAACTATATTTACAGATAATATAATGTTATAAATACAAAATAAACGTTTAATATCGATGTCCTGTGAATCATTACAACAAATACTATATTGACCTTATTTCCTTTTAATTTATTTTATTTCTAAAATTTTTTAACATAACATATGTATTTATCAAAAAAAAGTAAAATAAATACCTTTAAGAAAGTTTTTAAAAAGTCATAATATAACGATGTATATATTCGTTTGTAAATCATATAAATCTTTCAATCAAATAAATAACGTCGTGAATATTGAATTTTAATTGAAGTTTTAATATTTTTTCGATTCTTAGTTCTTTTTCACACTGAAAAAAATACTTCTTGATTTCAATTTCTATTTAGTAGGTAAAAAACTTCTATTTAGTAGGTAAATTGCAATAGTGCTATTGTCAGGCGCAGATTTTTGTTTCTACATAATAAAGTATTTCGTTTAATCAATGAACATAAATATGTGCCATTTGATATATATTCTTAAACTGTTCTCCACATTCTGCCTATTTAGATAAACCATGTTGTGTGCGAACAAAATGACCCCCTTGGTACAAACAAACATGACCTTCTGATTAGGCAAATAAAAATAATTTCAAATATAATCATTTCCTTGAGCGAGGATTGAACATACAACCATCGTGTGAACATTGATACCCTGTTCCACTACGACATGATGGCATATAAAATATGTATTAAAAGAAAAATAATTGTCATTTTAAGATTAAATAAAAAAAAATTTAAAAGTCCGCGTTTTCTGGTCTTTAATTTTATATTTAGATATAAAAAACGCAATATCTACAAGTTTACATTATTATCAAGACACTAGATAGAGAAAATACAAATATGTATTTAAAAAAGGAGTAAAAAATCCTTCACGCAAATTTAAATTTAATGAACAGAAGCTTATGGTTTTATTTTATTTCATTTTTATAAGATTTTGGTTTGAATATAAATAAATTAAAATAATGTTAAAAATACAATATTAACCTTTACCTTTATTATATTTTACTTGTTACATTGTCCATTGATGCCATCTTTTTTACAAAAATATATCCTCCTACTATATGTCAATTGCCATCAATGCCAACAGATGGCATTGATAATAGTGACACAAAAATCAAAAGCATATTTTATTTATTTGAATTATATATGTTTAGAATTTATTTACGTTTCATTTTATTTAAACAAATAAGTGCAAAATAAATGTAAATATAAAAAAAATAATGATCTGACTAATCTTATTTAAGTTTCTGAACGTTCGGTACGTTGTGACGTAAAATCGCACCACCGAAAAGATGTATTTTGATTGGACAATCCAAATCACATGTCAAAATATAGTAAAAGTGGTAATGAACGTAAACAAGTACTATTATTAAACCATAAAGAACGTAATAAATTAATATTTAACCTATGAATAAGAATAAAGCAATTGTGATTTATGCAAGATATTTGTCATTATGGATACTGAAGAACCATTTATAAATAATGATGTATTTAACGTTCACGATATTGCCGAAATTGAAGGTAAGTTTTGATTTGTACCGAATGTAAATTAAATATGATGTCTTTGATTAATAACTTAATATTACTTATAGATTTTCTTAGCGGCTGTGATGGAGATTTTATGCAAAAATTAGAAGAAGAACTGGCGTTTGTTGATCCAGATCCAGGAATCTTAGACATAGATACGAAATACAATCCTAATATTTCATCACCTCAATTGTCACCGTATTATAATGCTCCAGGAAACCCTTTAGTTTCTCAATATTCTCATAATCGTAAATCACATCACAACATTCAACCAAAGAGCAGTCCAGTTTTAGGTGTATATGGAAGAGACGAAGGTTATAATTTGGACATAAAAAATGAGGGAAGTTTACCAGATGTGGCTCAACATAGCCCAAAGCAAGCAACACCAGCACCAATGGTTGTACAACAAGTAATTCCAAGTCCCCTTTATGTAAACCTGGCTCAAGGGAGCTTACAGAAACTACCTGATGGCAGAGCATCACTAGTTCAATTAGATGGAGTTCCACAAATTAATCAATCATCTAAGCCTACACCTTCACAACCTTTACTTTTACCTAATAATACAAAAAGTGTTACACCTGTTATAATAAAGAGTACTGATGCAAATTTTTCTCCAGTAATATTACAGTCTAATATAATCAATCCAGTAACTCAAACATTAATGTATACTAGTGCACCTGTACAAGGTAACTTTTTATAAATTTTATATTTTATGAAACTGTTTGTAATCTCATTTTATATGATTATTTTCTTTTTAATTTAATTCTTAGGTACAACTCAAGGTATAATTACAAATGCAAAATGTGCTAATGAGGGTCAACCTATACATACTTTCTTCACTAGCAACAATGGTCCCACTTTGCTAACAACTGGTATACCAGTAGTGCTGGATGGAGACAAGTTTGCATTTAATCAAACATCAAACAATGGTCCACCTAAAGTTAAAGAAGTTAAAAGAAGTGCCCACAATGCTATAGAAAGGAGATATAGAACTAGCATTAATGACAAAATTGTAGAACTTAAAAATATGTTACTTGGGGAAGAAGCTAAGGTAAGGTATTAATTTAAATAGAAATCAATCACAATTCACAATTGTGATTGTAAGAAAATGTATGTCTATGGTAAAATTAGTGAAACTACTGCAATCTTCACAAAGGTTTAGATGGTTATCCTAATACTCAATTAGCAATTTTAAGATTATTGTAAGGTCTTATTATTTTTATAGTTTTTTACAGTACTTAACAATTATTTTTATTGCAATTTAAAATATTACATATATTACTTATTAACACATGTATTTCTCTGAATATTGTAATGGATTATCTATCTCTTGTTTGCTGTTTCTCTAAAATCACTTAAGTAACAAAAGTAACACAAATTGATCTTATGTATTCTGGAGTCATTAAATAGTATTAATTGTATTGCATCATGTAGATAAATATCTTGAAACACATACACATATGAACAATATTAAAAACATAAGCTTTACTTATGATTATCAAGTGCAACTCTTGTAAATAATACTATCATAGGAAATATACACTTGTTAATGCAATAATTAGAAAACCTTTTGAGTTAATGCAATGGTGTAATATTTAAGATTTTTATAACTACTTTGCTCATTAGTTTTAGCCCCATGAAGACAAATAAATTTAATGAAGAAAAATAAATTTAAATTTATAATTAAGAAAGTTTAAGGTTATTTGGAAACAATAGGATACTTTTGTATGATAGTTACTTTTTTAAGAAAGTAAATATATATTATATATGTTATTAAAATATTAAGGGAATGTCAAATATTAGATAACATGATTTTAATTATTTTTTTTATAGTTAAATAAATCAGCAATATTAAGAAAAACTATAGATTATATTAAGTACCTGCAAAACCAAAATAGAAGACTGAAACAAGAAAATATGACACTTAAATTAGCATGCCAAAAGTCTGGTGTGAAAGACTTGGTGTTTGACGGAGCATACACTCCTCCACACAGTGATTCTTCTTCACCATACCAATCTCCTCGTGATATTGACAGTGATTCACCATCTTCGCCTGAATATAAGGTACTTACATATATAAATTTGGAAATAAAATTCTTTATTAGAATATATTTTGTATATATCTAGTACATTAATTTTAATAGATAGTTATATGAGCCTGCATTGACTTTATTTGATTTGAAGCTTAATTCACAATAATATATTTTCTCTTTTGTAGGTAGAGGAGAAATATTCTAAAGTTGTTATTGGAATGGGGGATCACTCTCGCCTTGCATTATGTGCCTTTATGGTTGGGCTTCTTGCTTTTAACCCGTTTAGCTCTTTCTTAGGTGCCTTTATATCAGATTCAGTGTCCAATGATTATTCAGCTCGAGTGGACCATAGAAGAATTTTATCAGATGACAGCTATAGTGAGTTAAATAAAATATATATTTAATTGTAAATTACCTTAATATCTTAAATACATACAATACAAAAAGTATAAGTAACACTATTTTGATTTCTGGTTTGCTTAAAAGTTTGCATGCATGTCTAAATGCAATGAATGTTTTTATAGCATTAAACTTGATGTTCTTGCCAGGTTTGCTTGCCGAGAAAATACTTTGAATATGTTTAAAAAGTATTTCTTTTCTTGCTAGTATATTCACGTATTCCACATATTTTTTATAACTAAGCAATAATTTCAGGTTCTAGTGACTTATCTTGGGGAAATTGGTTATTCAATATGTTTATTATATACATAGTAAACTTTGTGATACTCGGAGGTTGCCTTATAAAACTACTAGTTTATGGAGATTCAGTCCCCAAATCACAATCTAGAGAGGCTGGATCGTTTTACAAACATAAACGCGAAGCTGATAATTATTTAAAAAAGGTGTAGTATAACTTTTTTTATAAAATTATCAATATGAATAAAAAAGGTGAATGATTTTTCACTCGAAGTCCATTCTATATACTTCCATGAATTCTGATTTCTCAGTTTTCTTTATTAAAAAAAAACAAATAATTGAAGAAAGAACACCTAAATGTGTAAAAGATGAAAACGTGCACACAAATGATGCGTATTTCAGAACGATATAAACAAGGCGCGCGAGGAGCTGCACCGCGCGCTGTGCGCGTGCGGCGCGGGAGTGCGCGCGCGCGGCGGCGGCGCCAAGTGGGCGGCGCTGGCGGCCGCGGCGCTGCGCCAGCTGCTGCAGCGCACGCCCGCCGGCGCGTTCCTGGCGCGCCGCGCCGGCGACGTCTGGGCCGACAGGTACGCCACGCGCGGTCACGTCGGCGTTCGCCGTGACGCCGAACGTCGACGTGAGCTCAGTCAGTCTGTTCGGTGCGCAGTCCGGCGCGGCGCGCGGCGCGGCAGTGGGCGGCGGAGGTGGCGGCGGCGTCGCGGCGGCTGGCGCAGCTGGGGGGAGGAGGGCGCGCCGAGCGCGTGCTGCTGGCGCTGCAGGCCGTCAACCTGGCGGAGGCGGCCGCCGACAGGCAGCGCCTGGCCGAGACCTACGTCACCGCCGCACTCGTCTTCAAGGATTGTATGCCTAAGTTTGGGAATTGGCTTTGTGGGTGTGTATTTTATTCCCTTTTTTGTCAGTATGAGAGCAACATTTTTGAAGGAGTTAGATGTATGAAGACGATAAAAACTAAATTTTAACATTATATATGTTTAAAATTTTACATACCAGCTTTAGATAGGGCATAGATGTAAAAATAATTAAAATGTAATCATTTTCTCGATTGGAGGGTAGGAAGACACTTCTATAAACCTTCGAGAACACAATATCTATGATACTGGAGGAAGTTTACCCCCCGGAAGGCATGAATGAGGTGAACTATGTATGAGATGAAAAAGATATGGAGGAGCCGTAGTGTTTGGCACTCTGTTCTCTCTGACAACCCCGGTAGGGATAAAGCGTGAAGCTAAGATAAAATAAGAAAATCCAAAATGAGGTTTAATGTGAAAAATAGTAAATATAACTTAAATTGTTATAACTTTTTTTCCATGTCAAACACGGCAATGTAACATTTGAAATCCAGTCAAAAATAATAGGTTGGTATTAAAATACGGCAAATAAGAAAGGTAAAAATCAAACTCGCCGTAAATCATGCAAAGTGTGTAATAAGTGTGATTTAGTAATAAGTGTGATAATCTGTTTTGATTGTACCTGTTTCGTCTCTAGCTCGCATTAAGACGATTATCTGTATATTAATACGTGAAGCAAAAACTTTGGAGGAGTATGAACGCCTGTCGTGGCGCAGAGGCACAAACGTGCGACTGTAGACACCACAGGTTGTGGGTTCGATACCCACTCCAGGAAATGGAGTTTGTCATTTCCTAGGTTTGGTAACAAGGCAAAGCGCGGCGTTAAGTTCCGCCACTCAGCACGCAATACCTCAATTCGGCGGAAAGTGTGGAACGGAGAGTCCTAACACTAGGTTCCCTCTGCCTAACCTGCTATATGCGGAATACAGCGTGAAGCTATGTATATATATGTTCTTCTTTTATGTTGGCTTAGAATTGTTAATTAATTTTGTGAAGGATGGCGTTAATGACTTTAACACAGTTCTAAACTATAGTAGTCATTATCGAGCTTTGTTTATGTGATTTTTTTTCTAATTCCCAATAAAGATTTACGTATGAGGAGCATGAAATTTGGCACACTCATAGTTTATATAGCGAAGGAGTCGTCGTCGTTTTAAAATAATGCATAAAATATATAAATTAATAAAATAAACGAGACACATTATGATGGGTCGACAGCCATGTTTATATAAAGTAACATACGTAACTAGTAACTACCTGCGTCGCTGCGCGTGGTGCTGGGACGGCGCGGGCGAGGGCAGCGCGCGCGTGCGCTGGGCCGTCAGCGAGCGCGGGCAGCAGTTCCTGCGCACGCGCCGCGCCGGGTACGAACCCAGTACCGCCAACGTCTTGTTCTCCGACCTGCCCGTCTCCACTGACCCACTGGCGTATGCTATGCGGGTATCGTTATATATTCATTTTTATTTGTAAAAAAATTGTATAAACCTATATGTGTGTAATTATTGACACGCAAAAATTACATATGTGAAAAATTTTGCTCTCTTAAATAACAGAGTGAACTCAAGCGTTCGTAACTTTCACTCCGAACCTTTCAAATTTCTCATTTAATGTAATAATTTTTAGCAGATTTTTATTGAATATTATGTGATAAATAATGAAGTTTTCTTTCGAGAAACAATTAAATTAAATAAAAGAATATCACCCAAAATTATCAAGTCAGAAAATGTCACTTGACACTTTTTGTTAATATATTATATATATTTTTTATATTTTAGGCTTATCACTTAGAGCTACTACAAAAAAGCCTCCAAATGCTCCTTTCTGCAGATGAAAGAAGCAACACCCGCGATGTACTGGAACTAGTAAAATTGATCACTGACGATGTATCTACAGATGCGCCTCATCATACTGGTATGTAATTAAACATAAAACTACCCAAATCATATCATTAAAATAAGAAACGACCGAAAAATTCTATAACTATTAAACTAAATTACTGAGAACATGACATTCTCAAATTTTTATACGTTATCTAAAAATGTTTTACCGTTTTCTAAGAGTGTGATTAACATTTTGAAGCTTCAAAAGAATTTAATAAATAGCATTCTCTCTTGCCAAACAATTATTCTTAGAAATAGTCTTTAGGCAACAGAAATTTGAAAAAATCTCTTTACATTAGACATGGACGTTATCGTTTTTTACCTGTAACGGTTATATCGGATATGAAGTTTTCATATCCGATATCAAATCCGTTTTCAGATATCGAGTTTGCATTTCGATAGTTTTTGTTATGATTTAGTTTTCGTTACGATTTAGTTTTCATATCGCATCCTCGAGTAGTCGTTACGTTTTGTATCGTATTTAATATCGGATATGATCATTTAGATATCGATATGATATGATATAAGAGTGAAAACCGTTTTTAGTTACGTTTTGATATATCGGTCTCATCCCTACTCAACAGGGATGCAAACAACAAAAATAAATTGTAACAAGCGTATAGGAATTTCGACGGATATAGAACGCATCGCTTAGCGGTCAGAGCCCTTGAATAGTTTGCAAGAGACGACGCGGACGCGGGTTCGAGTCCTGCTGAGTTCAAATTTTTAATATTGTATTATTTAAAATGTCAAAGGTCACCTTAGTTGTCCCATAGTCCTAGTCCAGTAAATTCATGAAAATTACTAAAATATAATAATTTCTCCAAATGGGAAATGAATCCAAAACCATTCGTGATAACAGGCAGACGTTGTCTTTTTTAGCAAAAAAGAATAAGTGTAAAAATTGAATATATTTACTTATAAATAACAGGTTGCTGGGACCCCGTGATGGAGTGGTGGGCGAATATCGTAGGCGTCGCCGCCACGTGGTTGCTCGCCGATTCACAGAAAGCTGCCGATATTGGAGATAAGTTAAATTTGTTGCCTGAAGAGCTGGCTAACTGTGAGGATCCTTTGCCTGGGTTTGTTGTCATTTATTTATTGTTTTAAAGATCATTAAAGAAGATTTTTTTTCTTAACTTAATTTAATCGTAAGTTTCAAAACACCAGACACTTTTAACATATTCAAAAACATTCTATATATATCTTATAAAAACAGTCGTTTTTCTGTCAGCTTCCTCAATTTTTTTCTAGTATCTCTCTTGAAAATTTTCACATACCTTGATATAACCCGACTGAACCCGTGTACACATTAATCCAGTTCAGTTTTCAATTAATTATACTTAGATAATTGTTTTATACATTTGTTATTTTATTACTAACAAAATTTCACTTGCCAAAGTACATTACATTGTTTTGGCAACCAAGAAGGTAAAATATATTGAAAAAAATTATTATATATCATATATTTATTTGTTTTATAATGTTTTAATATATTTGGAACACTAAGACATTTTAAATGTAATGTAAAATAATATCTTATCCTCTGCCTGTGACAAACAGTATCCTAAATATATAAAACAATCGATCACAAGCTTAGAAATTCTAATGGCAATGTTTATAAAACAATACGAACAGTTTATAGTTTATACTTTATGTAGTGATTAATAACTATTGTCTCTAATGTAAACAATATTCAGGGCTTTGCATATGGCGTACAAAAGCCGGCGCGGACTCCTCAGTCTCGCACAGTGTAGAGATGACCATTCTATTGAAAGGACTTCGGAAACTATACTTAAGGTATGTGACACTCTTAGAATCTACTTATTTAAAGTTTTTATGTGAAAAAAAATATATTTATCAGTTTCAAATGAGACCGTCATGGTGCAGTGGGACAGTGTTATGAGTTCAATTGTATATAAATTATTTTCCTTCTCTGATAAGACGCGGCGTTGGGTTACGCCAATCAACATGCGACGTTTCGAATTCAGGTGAAGATCGGAGAACGAAGTGTCTTGACGCTAGATTATCTCTGCCTTCCCTATGCGGGTTAAGTCGTGAAGCTGAGACAAAGGTTAAAATGTTTTGAAAGGAAGTGTAATATTAAAATATAAGTTATTGCCCGCGATTTCGTTTGTGTACACCGTAAAACATTAAATCTCGTTTTTTCCGTTTCTGTACACTCACCATAGAATTTATTTCACAATTTTTCGGCTAGTAATGTATTGGAAGATTTCAAATATACATGAGGTTAATGTAAGGTACTATCACTGATACATCATTCACTTCACATCGCATCACACATTCACATCATTCATATCACTGGTGCATATATTGTTGTAAAAGAGTAACTTGTGATTTAAACTTTTTACAGATTTTTAAATTCATATATTTGCAAACAGTATATACTTCGAGATAGACCTTGCAGTATAGTGAAGAATTTTACTTTAACCAATATTTAATTAAATCCTATATTGCATTCCAATAATTTATTTTTATTCGGCCTAGATTATTATTAACGGGTATTAATGAAAGTAAGAATTCTGATATTATAAATACACTTTTATTAATGGGAACAAACTATAGGCAGCATAGTATATCGAAAAACATAGATAATAAAAGCAACATAAGCAACTCTAGTGGCAAGAAACGGAAAATCTTGACATAATACAATTTTATTATGCTATTCAATTCTGTAGTAATTGAAAAAAATATTTGAATCCAATGTCTGGACTGGCTTTTGACTTATATCTGTTGAATCACATTTTTTTACAGATTTAAAAAGTATTTAAGTTTTTATTTACAACGCCTGTCGTGGCGCAGAGGCACAAGTGTGCAATTGTAAACGCGACAGGTTGTGGATTCGATTCCCACTCCAAGAAAATGTAAAATTTAGTATTTTCATTTGTTGGGTTTGGTAACAAGGCAAAGCGCGGCGTTGAGTTCCGCCACTCATCACGCAATGCCTCAATTTGGCGGAAAGTGGGGAACGGAAAAGTTGAAAGAGAATGGAGTGTCTTAACACTAGGTTCTCTGGTTCCCTCTGCCTACCCTGCTATATGCGGGATACAGCGTGAAGTTAAAAAAATTTAAAAAATGTTTTAATAATTAAATTGTTTTCAGGTTTGTGATATTGCTGGAACCAGATTAGCAGATTCGTTAGCTTACTACTGCTGTCGCAAACCTACACAACTGATGATGGTGTGTTCAGAATTATATTTATTTACTTAATTTTTTATTTAATTTTCTTATGATTTTCTTCTTTGTTTATTTATTTTGTTTTTTTTTTGTATATACGAGTATATAGGTATCTTATTTGAAGATAAACTATTGCGAGAGTGCATTGTAGTTGCATTGCACTTGTTCTTTATTATGTGCAATATTTCTACAAAGCAATTCTCGCTCTAGTTGCTTTCGTCAAATACATACATTTTATCCTATTTTATTTGGAATTTTGGTAAGCAAGTTATTTTTATTTTATTATTATTGCTTTTTTATTTTTTTATATACATTACAATTAACTTATTATATTTATTTATTTCCTGTATAAAAAGTAAACCTTAAATAGATTGATATATTATATTAAGGCCTTTGTGACGCAGTGGGACAGCGTCTGACTATAGATGCCATTGACTGTGAGTTCAATACCCACTCGGATAAATAGTTGTATTTAAATTAGCAACAAAGCGTAGTATTGAGATTCACGACTTATCTTATTACACAATGTCTCCAATTCAGGAAACGCCGAACGGAATGATTAGACACTAGTTTCTTTCTGACTATCCTAATAAGCGTAAAGCTGAGAAAAAAAATAAACGTAACAATAAGCTTGAAAATATTGAGTACAAAATCATTATATAAATAAATAAAATTTTATCAGAAAAATCCATTCATCGAAAATAAAATTATTACGAATAACTCAAAAACTACTCGTTAGATATTAACTAAATTCACACATCACCACATCAGTCGTACGAGCCGTCACGTATCATAAAAAAAGAATCAAAATTAGCTCATTCATAAAAAAAATATGCGGTAACACATAAAAATACAATAGAATCGACAACCTCATTTTTGAAGTCAATTTTTTTTACTAAAGTAGTTAATCAAAGTTTGTATATGGTTTGTAGTTAATGCAAGTTCTGTGCTGTGACTGGGTGCTGGAGGTGCGCGCGGGCGTGTGGGAGGCGTCGCGGGGCGGCGGCGGGGGAGGCGGCGGGGCAGGCGGCGGGGGGGCCGCGCCGCCCGCGCCCGCCGCGCAGCTGAGCGCCTTCCAGCGCGACCTGCACTCGCTGCGCCGTCTGTCGCCGACGCTACCTGTGAGTACCGAAACCAGAGGGAACCAGGGAACCTAGTGTTAACATATTTTACATTTCTGTTCCCCACTTTCCGCCGAATTGAGGCGTTGCGTGCCGAGTGTCGGAACTCAACAACCGTGTTTTGCCTCGGTACCGGAGCCAGAAAAGAAAATACTAAATATTATTTAATATTTTCATTTCCCACAGTGGAATTGAACCTACAACTTATCGCGTATGCGTCGCACGCTTGTGCTTCTGCGCCATGACCGGCCACAGGTTTGTTACATATAATACATTAAATAGCAAATTATATTTTTAAATTATAAAAAATTAGACCAGTATTTGGAGATATTGCATCGTGAGCGATAGAACCGAATATCGCCATATAATTTTACCATACTTTTTGAACATTTCTCAATTATATGTTACGATGGTGTCATTGTTATATATAAATATTTTATTTAAAAACATATTTCTGATATTCTAGTGGGTGACATCACGAGTGTTTCTGTACTCGGCGGTGTGTCGCATGATGGCAGGCGCAGCTCCACGTCGCACGCAACAGCTTTTGGATGGTAGCTTACGTCCGCGAATGAATCGATCCTCGATTATATGTGGAAAAGGTATTTTTTTCACTTTAGGTTTATTAAAAAAATTAATCTATTTTCTTACATAATTTATTTTTATTGTTTTATTTTTTAATTGAATGGAGGCTTTCATGGCGCAGTTGAAAAGCGTCTAATTATAAACGCAATAAGTTGTACGTTCGATTCCCACACGGAGGAATGATTATATTGAAATTCCGCTACTCTACCCGCAATACCTAAAATTCGAGCGGACAGTTGATAACTGTTGCTATGTGGGGAAAAGCAAAAAGACCTCAGTTTACAAATATTTGCAGAGATAGCTTAAGAACAAAAAACAAAACACCAAAAAACAAAACCAAATATGTATTTCAGTTTTAAACGTAAAAATATATAATATAAAATGAATTACAGAGAAGCAACTCGAAGGAGGAGGGGGTGAAGGTGAGAGAGCAGTGGCTCTATATATGGCTTGCAAACACTTGCCGGACGCGGTGTTGGCGACGCCGGGCGAGCGCGCCGGCATGCTCGCGCAAGCCGCCGCCACGCTACAGAAAATTGGTCACAGAAGTAGACTCCTACATTGTTACCACCTGATGAAGTCCGTAGGGACTCTGCCTTCTGCGCCGTAAAAGTGCCTCTGTATTTATTATACTGGATTTTTTAATAAATTAATTATATATTTTTCATCCTATTGTTTTTTTTTCCAAATGTTTTAAAGACAGTACTTATACGTTTACTTAATGAATCCACCCACATATCGCACGTAATAAAGAAATAATTCAAAATTCATGGTTTTTGAGATTCTGTCACAAAACGTTATATTACGAAGTTAAGTATAGGTATGCTGCGACTACCTAATTTGAATAAATATAATAGCTGTTGGAATATCAGTTGATTTTATAGTTGGTCAACTGACTTGTTAAATTGTCAAGTTGTTTTATAGATAGTCAATTGATTATTATACAAAAACTAATCTTTTATAATTAGTATGTCTTTTGACTTTTACTATAAAATGGTTGCCGCCAATCATACTGTGTCCTTTACGTGTTAGAACTTACGAGTCGAAAAGCAATCTCTTCGAGTACTCTTTCTTTTCGGTGAAATATAATTAATTTATAAAACCGAATGACCGTTTTATTTACCCTAACCTCCTACAGAATCCACCCACATATCGCACGTAATAAAGAAATAATTCAAAATTCATGGTTTTTGAGATTCTATCACAAAACGTTATATTACGAAGTTAAGTATAGGTATGCTGCGACTACCTAATTTGAATAAATATAATAGCAATAAAAGATTGTCCACCTCTTTATTATTAACTCAAGGAAACAAGTTGCAACCAAAACAAAAAAAAAACGATACATACAGTGATGTGCCACTAATTTATTAAATAGGCGAGTAACATTTCTTGTTACATTTCTTTAAAAAAATGCTTATTCTTAGTTTTAATATGCTACGGAATCAAAATATTGTCGCGGATTATTACACATTTCGATTTAGTGCAATTAAGTTTCATTTTCTGTTAGTTCAGTTTACTTTTAAAACATTTCAAATTTATAGTACATGTCGGCTTCGTCGTTGTTTGTTATGATAACTTAGCTTCTGATGTGGTCCCATTTAAATTTATTCAAAATCCGTCATGTATTCAAGCATCTACTATACAGCTACACAAGTGTTAAATGTTACTTTTTAGTATATTTTATTTGAAGTCGATTTTTTTTGTTAAAAACTTAATTATAAATGAATTGAATGTCAGATTTCATTCACAATATATAGCTTATAGTACATACAATAAAAAGCTTTTCCAATCGATAAAACATCATCGTATATATAGTAATTAGTATCATCGAGATACATAAAATTCACCTTTTCAAATATCGAACGAATTAAATAGAACCTATTTTTGCCATCGACAAACATGAAAATTACTATTAAGTTTTTTTAAGGGTAACAATTTAATTTCATGTTTGTATTACAAAATTTTAAAACATAATACAATTGTATTATGTTTTTTTATTAGTAAACATAAATTATTAGTAAAACATAAAACGATATCGGAGCAGATTAAACAAAAATCCGTTTATATGCCAAAATGACATTGACTATTGTTATGTGTCAAAATAAAAATCAATTTGAAATTAGCGAGTTAAGTACAGCCGCAAAATTTTCAATTATAAGTCTGTAACTTTGCTTAACTTTATGATATGATATTATTGATATGTTCATTATTATTGTAAATTAGTATTATTATTTGGACATCTTTAAATTTCAAGAAACAAAAAGACTAACTGTATAATTGATTTAAGTAACGCATAACTTGATCGTTTCTGCTAACAGTAATGGTTAGATGTTTATCATAAATATTTGTTTCCTGTAAGTAATAGTACATTTATTTACATATATATTACGTGTTTTCAGACCACCCTAAATAATTCCCAAAAGAAACAAGTAAATTCTAATAATACTACATCAGGTGGTGTACGAAAAAAATCTGGACCTAAATTTGAGCTCTCTGATGAGCAAAGACGTGATATTAAGGAAGCTTTCGATTTATTTGACACTGAAAACACTGGTAAAATTGATACAAAAGAATTAAAAGTTGCTATTAGAGCACTTGGTTTTGAACCAAAAAAGGAAGAAATAAAAAAAATGATTGCAGAAATTGACAAAGGAGATGGAAAAGTATCTTTTTCAGATTTCCTTGAACTAATGACAATCAAAATGGCAGAAAAAGATACAAAAGAGGAAATAATGAAAGCTTTTAAATTGTTTGATGATGATGAAACAGGTAACATAAATTTATACCAATAAGAATATAAAATTACACTACTGTTGAATAGAGGGATAGTCAATGGTTTAATTATTAATCAGAAGAGACTCAAAACATAATCTTTTATCAATATGATTAGCTAAAATATAAAATTGAACCTTGTCTGCAAAATAAAAATATAATATGTCTAAAATATGCAATGTCTGCGAAATGCAAAAAGAAAATGAGGGGAATATTTTCAATATTTCTGAGGTTCTTTTTCTAAATTTGTACTTCTGCAGCCTGTGAACATTTTGTTTTTAAATACATAATGTTTTATTTTATCAACTTTAAAAATTTTAGGTAAAATTTCCTTTAAAAATTTAAAACGAGTTGCAAGAGAACTGGGAGAAAATTTAACAGATGAAGAGTTGCATGAGATGATTGATGAAGCTGATAGGGATGGTGATGGGGAAATTAACCAAGAAGAATTCTTGCGCATTATGAAAAAGACAAGTCTTTATTAGTGATATTTTATCACTGGTAAAACACAAATTCTATTAGGTTTTGGTGTCTACCTCAATCTGAAAATAAATGTGATACATGAGTTATCACACACACATTTCTTAGTTTTTAATGTGTTTGGTTTTTCAAATATCATTCCAACCACAACTTATAGGAGTTATCCGAGTTAATTTTTTACATTCCTGATTTCATAGGTTTTGCTTTTTAAGCATGTAAGTTGCTTTGATTGAACCAGAAACATGGTTTTGTTTAAAACAGATGCCAAAAATTTCAATATTCTAGAATGATGATAGTAATGTAATGATGTGACTCACATTTATAATAACTTTTAAAACTGGATATAAACTGGAAGAGATTTAATATATACACACAATTTAGCAACAACATTATTTACAAAATGCACAAATTAGTTATTTTTATATAGTTTTAATTTTATTATAAGGTACCATTACAAAAAAAGTGAATTGTGTGATATATTATTGATAATGTATTCTATCATTTTATCCAGAGCCTAAATAGAAAGTATAAAATTGTTTCTCAGTCAAATAAATTTACAGTAGCACAATGAAATGTGTTTGTTCATTTGTTATTTTTTTAAATATTTTGAGAGTAAAATTCAAACAATTTTCGTAATTGTAAAAAAGTATATTAAAAAGAGTATTTCAATATTTTAGAGATGTATGGGTACACAGTGCACAAAGTCCAATTTTTCCTTATATCACTAACACATCATCAAACATAAAGAATAGTTCTAGTCATGGTCATCAGATATTTTATTTTAAAAGTAATATAGATTGCTATGTGAAAAAAACTAAAATTAATTTAATACTAAAAAAGTAAAATAATATGAAGTTCCTGTAAAAAATCTATTTTTATATATTGTCTATGTTTGGTTTTGTCTTGTAATAAAAGATCTGGTTTTTGTAATTAACTAATATATAAGTAATTGCAATAAAACGTTTCCAGCACCAACATTACTATATTTTACTGGTCTTTTCATTTATTTTCACAAGATAGGCAAATATAAATCAATTTTTAAAACCATGTATATGGTTTTAGAAATATTTGCCGCTGAAGACAAAAAAATATTGAATAAAATATATTTTTATATTATATAAGTTATTGTATAAATTCAATGACTGCAAAGTGCCCTTTTTCTAAAACAATTCAGGTTAATTCTTTAATTATTGTGCTACAAACATGCCAGTTGAGCACACTTTGCCAATATGACATATGGAGAACGCACAAAGGAGGTAAAACAGAGATAGTTACACTATGAGAGATTGCATGTTAATAGGAAATCCAGTAATAATACAGCAACCTTCACTATTATTTTTTCAATATATATAAATAGATGGCTCTTAACATTGTTTATACTGTATAATTAAAAAAATATCTATATAGATGATTTGTGCTGTTATACCAAATATTTATATTTCAACTAACATTTATACATTAATATGTCAATATTTTTGCACTTGAAAAAATGATTCAAATCTATAGACATGCTCAATTAACCCATACTATTGTACATTTATCAATATTATTGTGCCAAAATATTGCAGACATGTATATTACTTTATTATATATTACCATTTAGTCTCCCAAACATAAAGTTTTATTGTACAAACTAGTGTATATTAAGTATGTACACATCATTTTTATTATGATTTCTAAGAATGATATGTACTTGTGCATTACACAGATCTTTCCACAACAGTACCCTCTGGCTGACCAAAGTAAGCTTTGTCACACATTTTTACAAATAAGCCTATTTCTACTACTCCAGGAATCATTTTAATAGCAGTATTAACTGTTTCCCAATCTAAATCTTGATTAATAAATAACCAATCAAGAATGAAATTTCCATTATCAGTTACTACAGGCCCAGCCTTTGCTATAGCACTTCGCAACTTGATGTCCCCTCCAAATGTAGAAATAATTTTATGTTTAATTGGCATATAAGCCATAGGAACAACTTCTATAGGTATGCCTTTTTTGTATCTTTCTCCTAACTTCTGAGAATCTTTTGTGTAATCAGCAATAACAATAAGTTTTTTCGAACATGATGCAACAATTTTTTCTTGTAATAAGCAACCTCCACCTCCTTTTATTAAGGTCATATTTGCATCTACTTCATCGGCACCATCAATTGTAATATCAATTACAGGATTTGTTTCAAGTTCTCCAAGAATTAGATTATGTTTAATTATTAACTGTTTAGCTTGAAATGATGTTGGAATACAAATAAGTTTTAAATTTTCAGTTTCTACTCGTTCTGCTAGACGTTGCACAGCGTATACTACTGTTGATCCACTACCAATTCCTATTATACTATTGTTGTTTACAAATTCGTCGACTGCTCGATATGCTGCTACTTGTTTCGACTGTTCGAGGGACATATTTCTTTTAGATTGATACAGTAAGAACCGACAAATTCTCGTAGAGGCAAACTGTTTTCTGTGTAATAATTCCGGAACTGACTTAAAAAGCAACATGTGATGCACAATTATAACATTATTTTTAGATTTGCCGATTTGATTTTCTAATCTAATCTATGTTAGGATGACTGTGCCAAAAAATAAGTTATGTTGACTATGATATTCTATTTCTGAAGCAAATTATATATAACTACAAAATTAGGTTAGATTACATCTATATATTTGTATAGAATTGTCGCACCGCACATCCTTGCCTTATCAAATGTCATTTTCGTAATGCCAATGTCATTTGGACATGCTACTTTGTTCAGTAATAAATGTTATGTATAATTAAATATTAAAATTTATAAATTTTAAAGACAAAAACTTTATTTGAAATTTTATTTTTTGAAATAAAGTTATTATTTGAAATTTTAAAATTATTACTTTTTAGAAATTTCAGAAACTTGTTATTTTCGTTATTTTTTTATTGTGATTATTATGATTTAATCAATGTTTGAGCTTCATATAGAATTTGTTTTTGACAATACAGCAAAGAATTAAATAAATACAAGTGTGACTTAAATTTTCTAACAGGTAATTTAAATATTTGACTATTATCAGCATGTGCATTTTCTTGAGTTACTAATTGTTGTGTAATATCGTTTTCTACGTTATAGATGTCATCTCCTTTCATTTTATTTAAAAAAGAATCATCTTGGTTTCTTTCATATATTTGATAACGCAAGCGTTTATTTTCTTCATAAATAAATTTTAATTGGTTTTCTAAGATACTTAATTTATTTTTCAAATATCTATTACTTTCTTCACATGAAAAGTATTTTTTACGTATATTTTCCAAATAGCTTTGACGGCCGTGGCAGTACGTACAAATTCCATTCAATATTTTAGAGCATATTATTTTTTTATTTATAAAGTTTTCAGTATTTGTTATATTGTTAAATTGACTATGTATCAATTCATTTTCTGTTTGTTGATATTGAATAAACTCTTTGTCTTTTGTATTTAAAATAACTTTTACTAATGCTGAAAGTGAAATAATATATAAATTAACCTGTCAAAAATATGCATTTACCTACCATGTATCATCTAAAAAAAAATACTTACCGCTAAGAATTCGTACCTTTTGCCTTAAAAGTTTAATTTTATATTTCTTTTTTCTTAAGAAAATTTTATATTTTGTAATTAAAAAAAGAGTATTTTGCTTTTCATGCTTTATCTTCCCATTCATACTAGGAATAAAAAAAATACATTACTTATGATACTACCTTGAGATTATCAAGGCTTACTTAATTTTGTAATGCTAAGCAGTAACATTTATTTAGTAAAATTTTTGATTATACATTAAATATAGGAATGATAATTTTTATATAATAACAATTTACCTTTCGATATCATCAGCAATTAATGCGAGAATTTTTTCATAATTTTCATATTGATTTTTCATTTTGCTGAAGTGTCGGTTTGGATTAAAATTGCTTTCCTCGATAGCTTAGAAGTCAATAATAATTTAATTCATGTGTCAAATGAGCTTACATTCCTAATAATGTTTGAGATTAAAATACATAAACAGAAGTTTATGACATAAGTCAATAGGACAGATTTTATATTTTTTTAATTTGTTTTTTTTGTTACAAACTTACAGACATATTAGCTTTCAAATTCATTACATATACGAGTACTTAGGTACATTACTTATTACTATTAATAAGGAGAGCTAATATATAATTTTTACCAAAAATTTTTTTACCTAGTACTGACTAAAAATATATATACGTGTAACAATTGGTTTAAATCATGGTATAGGGAATAACTTTAGTTTTTGGTACACATTGCCAGACAACACAAATAATGCGCAACAGGAGGTGTTGTTTCAGTTGTAGCATGTACATACATACGAGTACATATATAATATTAAGTTTATATATTTGGATTCTTTTTATTTCTCACAAAAATTATATTTAAGCGAGCGGACTGTTGAATTGCAATTTGCCAACCTTATACCCCAAGCTGTGTTCGGTTGCAAGCCAATTTTCCGCCAAACGCCACGCTCCGTCTAGCGATCTGCTATTTCGTTTGTTCGCGAGACAACCGCTTGTGTGGTAACCATTTCACGCTCGATTTCACCGCTATCACTGAAATAGGATCGTAATTATTATTTATTTAGTGTATTAAATTTTGGAGTTAAATAAGCAAATGGGGGATGCCTTCTTGTGTCAAGGAATTTTATTTAGAGTGTTGTTCGAATGTTTTTACATGCAGGGGAATTTATTAGTACAATTATTTAAATAAGTTTATCAAACTCTCGTGTTATAAGGTTAAGGTAAATTTATACTTTGTGTTTTTTTAAGATAATACATATTGCAAACAGTACCTACCTGGAATGTACTTTGGCCTGATGAATGAAATGATTCACCGATATATTCTTAAGGGATCCCGATCTTACTTAGCCGTTATCCGCACGGTCGGTTTATTTCAATTTCCTTCATAAAAGACGCCATTCTCGGATTTGAAGTAGATTTATCATGCTCGGATAAAGCGGGCACTTTTTGTGCTTTTCTTGTGCCTGGTTCTGACCCGAGATCTGTCCACTTAATGTGAATAATGGTGTGCGATGGAAAACGAATGCGAACCCGAACAAAGACAACAATACGACGCGATTTTAAGATTTGATACAAGGATATTTTGTTAAGATAATATTGTGCTATGTGTTATCTCCTATTTTCTTATTTGTTCTTAATCAATAAATAATAGCAAATTAATCAGACATTGTTTTATTTCAGTGTTGTCATATAAACATTACACAGGTGTATATATGTTCACATATAATAATCTCGCACCCTATTCAGCATTATCTGATAACGTCATAGTGGAATCGAGATCACTTTGATATCTGTGGAATGTGTGCCGTTTAGGTAATCGCTTCTTGAAGCAAGTCCTGCATCGCAAGAGATGGGCTAGAGATGAACTTCCGAGTATCCTACTTGCTTTACGTGTAAGGTTACAGAGATGAATTTCGAGATATTTTACAAATATTAAATTAAAATACTTATTTCCATATTTTATTTTTTATAGAAAACGGATTATACTTATAAATAATGAATTTTATAAAAGATGCTCTATGAGCAGTTAGGTTTATGTAGGAAATAAGTTTGTAACTTTCTATACTTAGAAAGCTATTTAATAATTAGTAATTAAAATGTAATACGAGTAATTAATATGGTTACTCCATATTATGGTCAGAGTCTAATTTCTAAGATTTGCATTACAATACAGAACAGATTTAATGTGGCTGGAATAACGCCTACATACAATTTACTTCACTATCATATGAAGACAGATGAATAAGGACATTGCTTACAATATATTGTCATACTTTTGTACATTTACCGGAAGTTTAAGCTAGTTCCCGTTATGAAAGAAAATATAAAAACGATAATTTTTATATTAAAAATATATTAGCCAATAATTATGTAATTACTAAGTAATTCTATATTTATGACTACTCCTCTTATCTTAGTGGTTTGCCAATTGAGGATGGTTGCTCTTGATTAACATCATCGATAATCGAATCAACAGATTGACTCTGTCACGTGTTAATGAATCTTCTCTGCTTGACATATATAGGCATTTAGTACAGCTTCCCTGGCTTAGTTAATTAAAATTAAATTTTATCTTTCTTAAAGCCCTTCATGTACACTTCTTTGATAGATAGATAGAACTCTTTTAATTAAAATTTTAAATGTGCAATAAACCTTTGTTTTTACAAGTAATAAAACGTGAGAACCTGTGCTGTAATTTTTATTTGCAATTTATTTTTAGTCATTATTTTTATATTTTTAAGTTTAAGCTATAGATATGTAATTCTATTTGTCAACGTGTCCAATATTTATTTATTTTATGTTAATGGGTATATATACAATAAAATAAATGTATTATATAAATATTCATAGATGAATTTATTAAATAAAAGCATTTTATTATTTGAATTTATGGCCCTGCAGTATTCAGTCACTTTTTGAAAAATTGAAAATATTTGCCATAAAATATATTGAAAATATAATGCCATTATGTATATTAAAATGTAATGTAAGAAAAACTTTAGACCTTTAGACTTTTTAGAAGAGTATGAAATTTGATTAAAGTTTCTAAGAAGAAGTGTCAATTTTTTCCAACAATGCACTTAAAACATATATTAATAAAATAAATAATACAGAACATGCGTTTGGCTACGTTGTTACAACGACGCGTATTTTACTCGTTGGCGGATCTATTGGTTATTTTAAATATATGTGCAGATCTAGAGGATTATAAAAATTGCCATATGGTTCGTGTGTATATGGAAATTTCTATTTCCACACAATTTTAATAAAATATTGCATAAAATTATTATTATTTTTTATTTTCTAAAAATAGAACCCATGTTCTTTGTACTAAAAGTGTACAGTGCTAGTATAAATAGTTAAATCTTCTACTCTAATACAATTTGTAGTAAACCATGATCCCGACGCTAAGGTTAAGTTATCGGATTGGAAAAAAATGTTATAAAATAGTTATGTGAGTGGAAAAATAGAACTTGATATTCAGAAGTAAAGTTGCTATTGGTTCGTAAGCTACCACGTGTGGGAGAGTTTTACAATGTTCATGCGACGGCGGGACCTTTTTGTTGGGTCCTTTGTGCAGAAAATCCACGATGCCCCTGGGGCCCAGCGCACGATTTCCATTACACGAGAGAATTTTTGAGAAATCTAACTTTCAGAAAAATTTAAATGTCTTACTTACATTTAGTATATTGTACCACTTTGCAACATTTTTAATATTTTTTTTAGATACCTAATAACTTATAGATAAACGTCAACAATAAAAAACTGTGTATTTATTTTATAAAAAACACGGACTTCATATTTGATTTTGCATTTTACCGGAAATTAAAATGATGTTATTAAATTGAATAAAATGCATTTAGCCAAGATGAGGGTACAAATGATGTAATAACGTCAAGTCACGTTTGGACAGTATTTTGAGTTAAAAGTTGCGCAGCAGCTGCTGCTTGCAGGGATGAGATCTACTTTTGAATATTTTAATAAATTTAAATCTTCATATTTTCTGAACGGAAACAATTGATATCCCACGTGCTTAATTGTAGGCTAGGCACGTGTTTGACATTGGTTCAAAAATGGATATTTAGAAAGTTTGCTTATATTTCATATATATGCTTAGATTTATATTGTTGTTCTTAAAAATCTTCGATGTATTTTTTGCACATTTTGTGTCGACTAATGGAAGTCATTTCTTGACTGTACTTGGCTTAGAAAAACCAGGATAACGAAAATGTATACTATAATAATATTTGATATATTAATTAAGACAAATTCCATCTGTATAGGAAAAAAAACAAATAAATAACACAAACCCACAATCGTCCCGAGCAAGTACCCACCCACCCACAGTCTTCACGTATTTTGACATTATATAGTGCATGTTCCAAATGATGATGGTTGTGATATTTAACTATGAAAATATAGATGTTGTTTGACACTTTCTATAATAAATGTTTGGCACTTATCAAAATATATACTGAGCACTCATAAATGAAAAAATAAGTGAGGCGAAAAAAACAAACACTTATCATGATACATAAATATTATATGTGGCTACTTGCAGAGTATGTACCGTAGATACATGTAAAATACAACAAGACGTGTTTTATGGATTTCTGTTAATCGTTATTACAAAAGTTATTATACCAGTCATCCGAACAAATGGTCTCATTTGTTGAAAATATTTTCGCAATGGTAATGCCAGGTGATTCCGTAGCCGAGGTCTGGCAACAATACAGTAAAAACGTTCGACGTAATTATGATCATTTCGCTTGCCATTTCATTAACATGAATACGCGTCAGCGTTTTACAATGTATACAATTAAATCAATAGCTTAATTGCAAATAAAAATTGGTTATTTACGTTTCCACTATTTATATATAAAATGAAAGATATATAAAAAATAAATTTGTGACTTATTAAATTGAAAAAAAAAAAATCAAAATTAAAAAATGTTATGAAGTAACTAAAAGGGTTCCTGCTAGACAGGGTCGAAATGTAGACACCAACATATGGGACGAGGGTTAGAGTGAATTTTCTGCTCTGCCGCGCGGCGAGATGAAGATACCTCTACAAAACTAACCACTAAGTGCTATAGATATAGTCTTCATATATAAATTACATTTTTACTTTATTTTAAAATAATGTTTTTAAATTATTGTTGTCTTTGGCTTCTTATATTTAATCACTAAAACTGACTTTAAAACACTGTCATAATGTTTTAATATTTATAGCTACTTATTATAAAATAGACTATAATTATATTTATAAAGAAAAAAAAAGATATATTGATAAATTGGATGTAATTTAGTGATGTGTTAAATGTTATAATGTCAACCACAATACGGCTATACGTTTTTTATGTCGAAAATTTATAAAGTTACAAAGGATACCTTTATTTATAGGTAGGGTTTAATAAATAATTTTTCTTTCAATTAAATGGAAATGGGAATGTAATAATATTATTTTACAAAATTGAGTACAAAAAATGCTGAGAAAAATATAAAGAGATAATATTCGGACATGAATATTATATTTAACATAATAGATATTTAGCCAGCCTGACGTGCTTACAATAACATTGCAGATAGCAAATCCGTGTTAAACAAGTATTTGTATACGATTCAAATTCTGCTCGCATTCGGACGCAAAACGTTTCACCTGCCATAGTTTATTACCTATTCAACGGACTCGCACAAATAAAATTGTATAATGCATAAGCGAATAGCGAGTGGCGAGTTTGATTTACGAGAGAGCGGGCGGCCGCCTGAGTACTAGAGTCGCGCGTTGAATAACTTACATACTCGTAAGACTAGGATACATCACTTAGTTTGTTACTCTTCAGCATAAGTCGAGTATTATGATTTTATGTTAAAAATTGTTAATTAATAACCAAAGTATAAATAATACCATTTATAATATGTATATTTAAAGAATAAATATTGGTGCACCTTCCATAATTATAACATAGAGAGCCTTGTGGCATTACTCTCCATGCTGGATTTCTCACATTTTGATATTCCTCACCAAATTTGATACTCCTCGGTCCGTATAATTTTCATAGAAAGAGTTTCAAAGCTTTAACTTCACGTAATAATATAATGATTAAATAACTAAAATGTCAGGCATATTTTATATCGGGCTCTACCGTCACAGTACACTTCTTGATTTTGCTATGATGTAGTTGCAAAAATAATGGGGATAAACTCTATATTTTTCATGCGCAACCACGATAAAATAACTTAAAATGATATGGCTATTTTATTTATTTTAAGACTTAGTGTTAACCAACTTACAGAAAGGAAATGTTACATATGGTAATCAATTTCTCTAAGATGTAATTTTCAATTTACTTTTCTTTTTTATAATATTAGCTGCTAAAGTTTTTTATTATATGATACAACTTAAATGGAATTTATAGTGTTATTTTGTAATTTAGCTTCATTTTCTGACCAATACCGTTTCGAATGCTTTACAGTCAATAGTTTGCAATCAGGTGTTCTCTACTTTTTGAGATGTTTTTTATAACTTCACACTGTATTCCGCACATAGCAGGGTAGGCAGAGGGAACCTAGAGTTAAGACACTGCGTTCTGTTGTAACGTTTCCGTTCCCTACTTTCCGCCGAATTGAGGCAATGCGTACTAAGTGGCGGAATTCAACGTCATGCTTTGTTCTGTTACTATAGCGATTAGAATAAATTTATAAATTATTATTTTTTTTTAACTTAACGCTGTATCCCGTATATAGCAGGGTAGGCAGAGGGAACTAGAGAACCTAGTGTTAAGACACCCCATTCTCTTTCAACAATTCCGTTCCCCACTTTCCGCCGAATTGAGGCATTGCGTGTGGAGTGGCAGAACTCAACGCCGCGCTATGCCATGTTACCAAACCCAAGAAATGAAAATACTAAATTTTACATTTCGTGTGAATCGACCCCACAACCTGTCGCGTTTATAGTCATATCCTTGTGCCTCTGCCCCACGACAGACCTCAATAGTGATTTTTGTAAGGAGAATAATATTAAAAAATGTTTGACGTATTACTTTTTTACAATAAATAGATATTAGATTTAAATTAACGTGAATTTTCAATCTTCAAATGTACTTTTACTATACTAAAATATATTGTCAGTATGTAATGTAGAGAGATATATCGAATTCCTCTCTATGGTCAGCCCTTTTCATTGACCTCCGGCTGTGGTTACAGAAAATCCCTTAAATACCGTCTTACATGAAACTGCTTTTAGGTAAGTATTGTTTAATAATTTTTCAATTCGGCTTGAATTTTGAATTTTTAAAGAGATTCAGTATGCATAAAGATTAGTCAAACCTATATTTAAACAGGTAAGCAAACGGACAAAGACAGTTATAAGTTACTTATATTTTCATAATGTTTTATGTAAACATGTTATTGAATTTATTAAAGAGTATTCCTACATTACAGTTTTACTAAATGTCTTAGACGGTATAACTCATAGTTTGCGCTTGTCAGCGCTTCGTTCATGTCAATCTTATTGTGATAACTTTTAAGCTATTCGCCCAAATTACTTATATATTAAATACTGAATGTGGCAAATCTGTTGAAATAACTAAGAAATACTTGGATAATTCCAATAGTGTAAGCAGCGCGCGCCAGGGTAGTATATGGCCGATTCTTTTCCAATTTCTTTGATATTTTTCGATATATAATGGCCAATTTATACAAAATCTTCATAAATTGTAATTTTTATGTTATTTTAATTTATAAGCCGTAAAGTTTCATTTAAATCCGTTGAGTAGTTTTTGTGTGAAACTATAACAAATATTTATTCATCCCTCAGACACCTTCGCATTTATGATTTTAATAGGATTAAGCTTGCATATAGTAACATTTAAAAGAAATAAATATACATAATTAAGCAAATAGGATTATTTTTCGCCAAATGATCATTCCTTAAATTAATCTTTGGTTGCTAACCAAAGCTTTGTAAAAACCTCCCTATAGACAAACAAATAACAAAAGTTTTAACAAGCGCATAAATTTCAACGTGGAAAAACCATATAACTTGATTGTTTGGACAACGTTAATGAATTTTAAGAGCTGTGGGTTCAAATCCAGCTATGTTAAAAATCTTACATAAATTTATATATTTTTCTCATCCTAATTATACGAATACTCAAGAGATGGTAAAATTCGTTCTAATCGCACCATACCGATTTGTGGGCTTATGAGTATGTAGTATGCAATATTACATATTTCTAAGTGTTTTCGTTCTTGTCCATTTCGTATATTATCTTAAAAAAATACGCATATAATAGTTTGAAATATATATCTATTATAAAATAAAGTCTATACAAATATATTATCGTTACAATAAATCATTATTGCGCATAAATCAAGTGTTAAGATATACAGGTATCTTTATTTATTGCAGATGTATACCAGCTAGATCGAGAAAAAAGAAAAACACTGCTAACGATCCTCCAAGGAAGATACAAACACTGTAAGAAAGAAATATTTATGGAGGTTTTTCGCAATAGAATCCCCGAGGAAAGCGGCTGCGACCGAGTGCCCTCTGAAAATGGGAGAAAACACGTTACAAATCCCTCGCCACGCATAATTCTTAATACTGGGATTATAGAATGGCTTCTTAAGGCTTGGGTGCCAAAAGACAGATAACAAGCAATTAGTGTGTGAAAATGTAACCAAAAATTGAGTGAATTATATATTCATTATTTATTCATGACATTTATTTTATTAATTTAATATACTTTTTATGCATTATTTAAAAATAAAAAAAATATTAGCATTCTGCACTCCTCTATATAAACTATAAGTGTGCCAAGTTTCATGCTCCTCCATCCGCGTAATTTTCGTAAAAAGGGATCCAAAGTTTTTGCTTCACATATTTATTTATAGATAAAAATAAAGATTCGAAGCTAAATTGATCATCATAATTCACTGTTTAGCTATCATTTTTATATAAATTGTTTTACTTTAAAAATGTATACCTATTTGAATATAATGATTCATAAACTAATTATTTTGCTTTGCATAATAGTTGACATCGCCAATAGGATTAATTTACAGTGCGAATTGATTTAATGACATTACATTCTAATTGGACATCATTTTAACTGCCAGGTTTATATAGCAATAAATAGAATCATAAAATTTAATATTACACATTTTATTATTTATCTAGTAGGTATAAAAAATACAATATGTGTGTGTTTGAACGGAATCGCTTATGGTAGAAGAGATTTGTTACAAAAGAGTCTATATTATTAGTCTATGGTACAATATTTATTTACACAATAAGTAATGGCAGTACAAGATAGTTCATTAATTTATTTAATGTGATTTTTTTATTTATTCTATAGACTATAGGACGCAATGTACTGTTGAGTACCTACTTAACTTTCAAGTATTTGCTTATTCGTTTACTTTTGTCGTTGCTTTTGTTACGGATAGGCTTAATACTTATCATTAGGCCAACGTTTGCTACGTCGCTAAAGTCCCTTAATTTTTTATTAAATTATACAAATTGTTGTACTAATTATAATGCTCTATTTATAAAGGTGTGTTTGTCTTAAAAATAAGTAAAATAAGGCTAAACTTAATAACTTGAAAAAATATGAGCCATATTATTAACTGTATGAATGGGGCTTTAAGAAATTACTAAATTCTTACATAGTTGTTTTGAATGAAAATACCTTCATTAATTTTAGGATTATTTGTAATATTTAATTAGGTTCTATTTTTATTTCAGTGCTTTACAATTTATTTTATTTAAGTTAAGATAGAATTTGTAAAAAACATAATAGATCAAAATTTTCCATGAAGAAGTCATGAGTTGTCATGAGCCATGTTGAGTACACCTTAACCTGAATTAAACTAAACAGGATCTGTTTAATACCCATAATATATTTTTTTAAAACAGTCCATTTATATTGACTTTGCCTTTATTTAAGTCAAATTACAAACACAGTGTACACACGGTTGCTTATTAAAGTAAATTAATATAAACAGAGCAAACATAGACGTAATGAAATTCCGTCTGCAAAATGTCAAGTAATGGTTTCGCGAAACTAACATATTGAAAGTTTTGTGAATACAACATGCTCGGGACATACCATTAGTATAAATAATTAAAATAGTAAATAAAATATATAGTTTTAAAAATAAACCAAGATAATATAGTACTTTTTCAAAAAAACTGTGAAAATACCTTATACTTAACTCGTGATATATAAGGAATATGTTACATATATTATATACCACAAGCTCATTATACCTTTGTATTATACATTTTATATATAGTAGTATAATCGTCATAGTTATGATGACCTATATGAGCAATATAGATATATCAGCAAACATTTGTAGAACTCGTAATATTATTAGCACTCCATAAGTTGCGTAGCTTTGTTCGCATTCACCTGGGTCTCGTAAATATCGCCCAGGACCATAAAATGCATTAGTAAAGTCTGCTTTGAATAATACCAACACAGAGAGCTTTCAGGTAAAATAAAATTCTAAATGTGCGTAGAAGGTCGTTGAACGTTTTACTGCCTGTGTGCAATGCGATGGTGTGTGTGATTAACGTTCACGCTTTATTTACCAATAGTTAACTTATTCATACTCTCATTAAAAGTGTAATAATTATTATTACACCTTTTATCATTTATTTAATCAATTTCTTCTTCCAACATTATATAATATGTTATGGGTAAAAACGGTTAAATATAGTGGAGTCATGTCAACCCACATGCTAAGGTTATCATATTTACTTATAAGCAATAATTAATTGATCGTTAAAATAGAACATGACGATATAGAGCAATAGAAAATTTCACAAAATTTACAGATTACCATATTACGTTATAACAACAAATAATAACAAATATATAATCATTATAAATTTAGTAGAGCTATATAAGCCATATTACTGAAAATTTTCACATAGATCCGTTCTGCAGTTTTTGTGTGAAAAAGTACTAAAGATGCTCGTCCTTTCAGTCTTATAAAAATTTTGCATTTATAATATACAAGTAGCATATTTAAAGAAGACCCTGTCTTAAGGTAAAAATGGCCCCTCAAAGTTCTATAACAGCTATAGTTGTATTAAATCAGATATTAGCATATCGACCTTATAATATAATATAATTCAATAATAATAAATATAATTAATATTACTACTAAAGTATAATATAATTCATTTTCAATTCCATTTGTGTAAAGTATATATATATTTGTTTATAACTTTAAAAAGAGGAGTAAATGTTGACAGTTATCCAACAATTCCAAGGACTATAATACAAATTTTAACAAAAAAACCGACTTCAAATAAAATAATGCTAAAAATTCTAACGAATAACTTGAAAAGTATTCGCCTTAACTAAATTTAAATTGGACCAATATAAAAGTACTTTTATATTGGTCGAATTTAAATTTATAACTAGTACTAGTTATCACATAAACAAAAACAGTCATCAAGATTGATTCATCCCATAATGAATTATGCGGTAGCACACATAAAAAATATAATCAAATTCATAACCTCCTTCTTTTTTTGAGGTCGGTTTAATAAAAAAGTCAGCATTCGGTAAATTATTTCGATAAAATCTATATATTGAAAGATTTTATCAATTTAGTGCATGAGTTATGTTAATTAAGTAATGGATCCTCAGGGTGTAATCGCGAAGGGCCCGCCTTAATTAATTAACGACCATTCATCTCACAGTAACTTTAATGTGATGAGTTTAAAATTTGCTTTGAAAGTTGTGTATTAACACTCAGTTAATATGGAATCTTATATACAAATTAAAATAGATTCCATTCAAATAATTTAAATAGTAAAACGGTGACATTTCATTTTTTATACTTATTTCATGTTTTTATGTGCATATCTCGATATTTGTAATCACTATAAACTATTATTATAAGTAATGCATATCAGAGACGTATAAGTTTTTATTGAGAACAAATTCGACAAGAAATATTGCTGAAGTTAGATTGAGGAAGCGACGACATTGTTATTATCGCTTCAACCCTGTTCTGTTCGAGTCTGTTCGAGCTCTATAACAATCTTTTCACTTCAATTGGATGTTGGATTGTGAAATCTCGTCTGCTATGATCTCCGACGACCATTCATATCTTTTGATTTTCCGTCCTTTTTTATGAATCCACATTTCATTTCTGAGCTCGACGATGAAGTCTTTTGGAAATAAAAAAATGTTTTTAAAGATGACTACCTATTAACTGACATCAAAAATTAATTTGTGGAATGAACTGAATTGGCGTACTTTAATTTGTGCCGAGCGACTCATCATAAGTTAAGAGAACGCAAGCGGGAATTTCAGCTTTTTCCTATGAATTTTTTGTCATACTTACTTCTAAAACAAAGCGTAATGACCCGCACGGCACGCATTTGTTCGCGAACAATCCGAATAGGCCATTTTTCATCTCGAACAATTGAGGGCGGTGCTCCAACACAATTGGCAGAGTATTTTGTCAAGCATTTGTCGTACGAGCGAGACTCGAGTATACGACATTATAAGTGCACTCTCTGCTTCCGAGCTGCCTTATAATTATAGTTTCAGGAATTCTACCACTCACATTAACAGGTTATACTGTACACAAGATCAAATTGATTGCACTCAAAATCTCTCTGAGATTGATTTATTACTTTGTTTTTAACTAAGTATTCAATGTTCTATTTAAATTTATTTAATAAATTATAAATTAAGTAATAAGTAAAGGAAATGTTGTTGCTATTATTAATCACCTTCGGAAGCGTATTGTCCGTAGCAATACTCATAAAATCTCGCCTCTTATGATTTTCATAGCGGCTGAAGGCATTACGTTGGAATTTTTCGTTTTATTTTATGGTGGCGCGTACTGTCGCGGAGAAATATTGGCTCGACGGAATAGCTCGTAAAGAAAACAGTTTCCTTTGCACGGAGCTACACACCGCAACTACCCACGAGTCTTACCTATTGTATCGTATATTTATATCTATAACTTTTATTTCATATTTGGACATTTTTATTTAATAAGCGAAACATTAATCAAAAAAGAAAAAGTTAAAGATTGACAAAAAAGCTTTTAAATTTACTTTATTTACCATGACCTTTTTGCAGGTATATCCGTATTTTTTAATATTTTAATATTTTATTAAGTAGCTATTACCATATTGCTAAGTTTTACTCTATATTCCGGTAAAATCATCATTTAAGAGTTGAACTTTCAAGAATTACAGTGAAAGCGCCAATAATGAAGTCTCTGTTTATATAAATATTTATATTCAATTAATATCAATTATAAATCAATTCTATAATAATTTGTTTTCCTGTTTCTAAACCCATTACATTTCCTGAAACTTAATCGTATTATAAGTTTAGTTGCGATTTTATTTGTGAGGTTCGTTCGATTGTATTGTAGGCGTTTTGCCGGTTCACTTGTCGAATCCCTTTTCTTCGCACATCATTATTCAACTTAAGTGGACAGTTTTTGTAACGTTAGTAAATGTGTAATAGAAAAAATTTATGTAACCGAACTACATCTGAGCTTACATTCTATCTCAAATAAATACTCGTATATGATAGTAATCTTTAAATGAAGTATTATTGACCTATTATAGATCAGGTTGTATAAATATTTCTATTAAATTAACTAATACTACGTTACAACTATAGAATAACATAAAAATAAAAAAAAAGACTGACATTTATTGACCTGGCCTTAAATCAATAAATAGCTCATTGCGGTTGTGAACGCCGTTGTTAATACTGGTGATTTTACAATAACAACAATACCTAAAAGCATCTTATGTTTTATCCATTTTATCCCAATCTATACGGGAAGATTAAAATATCATATTAATATATACAACAGCTATGGAGATTTTAGAATTTACACTGTTAATTTTTTATCAGAGGTTTTTTGTTTGTCTGCGAGCCAAGTAACGACTTTGTGCATATAATGTGGACCTGATTGTTTAACAAATAAGATATATCTCAAAAATAAGTATAACATTTAGGTACTTTAGATATTTATTTTAATATTTAAATTCAGCTAATACGCGCGGCGTTCAGTTTCGCCACTCATCACGCAATACCTCAATTCGGTGGAAATTGGGGAACGGAAACAGAGTGTGTTGACATTCTGATTCTTTGGTTCTTTTGTCTACCCTGCTATGTGCAGGATACGTGCGTGAAGCTAAAAAAAGAACTAATGCATATAAAGTAGCCACATAAATAAAGTTATCACTTTACCTGACGTTGTGTTCGTTGTTGTGTGTTATTTTTTGTGTTAGTTCATCATTGATTCCTCCTTTAACTGAAAGAATGTTAGCCGAAACCACTCTAAAACATGAATCGTGCTATAAAATAATTTAATAGCTAAATTATAAATTTACAACATATATTATCTAGATTGAAAAAAAAAATCAAATTTGAACAATGTGTGATATATTTACATATTAAAAAAATGTTTCGTTCATATTATAAATAGTTAAAATTTTCTTATATTTTGTGCCACCCCCGCTTGCAACAACCAAAAAATAAAATTAAAAGTTAACGTGTGATTTTTTTCAATAATTCTGTCAAACGCCGCGCGCAACGGCTAACACTATAAAAAAATCAGCACGGCGGGAAAAACATTTAGGAAATGGTCAGGTAGCACCGACAATTAAATGAAACGCAAAATAAAACACAAATAGATTGTTTTTCTCTATTCATTTTAATCAAAATCTAGTAGTCATATCCATGTTTATCAAGATAATGCACTGCGGGACGGCTTTAGTAGTCGTGAAAAACGGTGGATGGGACACATAGCAATCAATGATGGCCAAAGATTTTTGGTTTTGTAAATATACATACAGTTATAATAAACATCTTATGTATATATATGAACACAATAGGCCCAGTCTTGGCATTCTTGGCACTGCATCCAAGATACACATCAAATGTTTCTCTTCTGCAGATAATTGCACGTTGTCATATTCCTACACATTGATCCTTTTTTACTCCTTTTTTTTTTATCTATCTTTCCTATATAGTAGAATATGTTAATCTCATCATATATTTGTTTATTTTTGCGCGCGTAAGTCACAAGGGAACTTTTGTGAAATTTTTACATCATACTTCACTCTAAAATCCCGCGTGTACGGTAGAAAACTTAGCAATCATAAATGTAGCTTCATTTTCTATCGTTTTATTTTCGCGTCACTTACATACAGTATTTCCCAATTTTGCTGGTTTTCGGCGTCGCTTATCTTTCTGTTGCAAAAATGCTTATCTTATGCCAAAATTCAAGGCAGATTTCAAATCTTAAAGAGATACTATGAAAACTATTAAGTTTCGTTCAATAAATGGGCAAAAATGGAAAAGACCACTCTCTCGCTGCTACTTTAGTCAATGTCCGTACCGCAGGATTAAACTGTATTTGTTTCTACGTTGAGTTTTATATTTGAAAGTATGTGTTGAATATACCATATTCTTTGGGAGGTGCTAAACTTGTAAGAATATATTATTGTGCCATAAATTATATTATGACCTTGGCTTCATTAGTTGTAGGTGGTATTTCCCAATTTTGCTGGTTTTCGGCGTCATATCTTTCTGTTGCAGAAATACTTATATTATGCCAAAATTCAAGGCATTCAATCTTAAGAGATACTATGAAAACTATTAAGTTTCGTTCAATAAATGGGCAAAATGGAAAAAGACCACTCTCTCGCTGCTACTTTAGTCAATGTCCGTACCGCGATTAAACTGTATTTGTTTCTACGTTAGAGTTTTATATTGAAATATGTGTTAGATATACATATATTCTTTGAAGTGCTAAACTTGTAAGAATATATTATTATTATAAATTATATTATACCTTGGCTTCATTAGTTGTAGAGTGGTAAAAATAGGATAAAAATAATAATTTCATTGTATGCACATACATATTTTTACTGAAATTAAAAATACATTTAATTTATATTCGCGGAACGACACTTGTAGGATGCAATATATCTACTCTTAGTCTAAATAATAGGTATACTTGATAAGTTGTTTACTTATCGAGTATAGGACACAGTTAGTTATACAGAATGTAACTAGATAGACGGATCAAAGGAGGCCCAAGGGTGGCAAATCTCAGTACATATCCATTTAATCCATATGTTATGCAATATTCAGTGGTTCTGATACTGTTTTTTATGAATTTACAACTTGAATTATTTGAGAAAATTAGATTTTCGGAGTAAGCTATAAATTAAAGCTTTAATGTTAAATTTACGCTCATATTGTCGTCGAATATTTTTCTTCAGAAAATCAAAAAATAATTTTACCTACTATACATCTGTTGTCAATCTATTATTTACATCATAGCTTTATAAAAGTAGAAATAACATTGAGTCAAAATTTGTTATTTTTTGGAAATTAAAACTAAATGTGGGAATGTGGACCATACGAAGTTTTAAGGAGCTGTAGTGACTTCTTTTACATGTACAATATTTTTGTATGTTGTATATAATATTATATGATAATTATATGTGAGTAGATAGTTTTACGGCATTAAGATAAACAAAATATTTGGGTCAAGGATTATTAGAATTGCCTTGTTCTAAAGTGTTTTGTTTAGGTACATATATTATATAGTACTGTATTTGCGGTTCTTATCACTCAATCAAATCAAATATATTCGGATAATATTTTAGGAGGGTAAGAAATTATATGTTGGTATATTGCGCTAGTATAGATAGCGGATTAGTTTATTATATAGGTACAAGTACTACTCAGAGGTTGTAGTTAACTTTATCTTATATGGAATTAACAAAAAAATATTTCATCAGTAAATTGGATTTGCCAACTACTAGTATATACCTAATATAATTTTTATTCGCCATCTTTGTGAACTTATTTTTGTTATACAAGTAATTGATTTTCAAGACGAAGTTATATTTTTGTTTTTTTCTGTCTACAAGATTCCATGGAAAACAAATTAGTATGTACGTATGTTCGTAACAATTGCAATTGTACTAAACAATGACTTGAGTTTGTATATAATAGAATGGTACATTACTACGAATTGATAGCAATAAAGTTGATTTGAGAAGCTTTATTCGTTTACGTAAGCTTTGAGATTGACTCTAACTGACTCTAACAAGGCTTGGAGAGGCGGGAGCGCCTGTGATTTCTACTCTTAAAATCCAATTTAAATGCATTCCTCTGTGCCACAGGAGCCCCGCCGATACGCTCCAGAGACCAATTAACTTATTCATCCTTAACATTTCATTGCTCAACTTCAGGATCAATCTTAGGTTATGTTTCGCATTTGACTCGTTCGTATTTAAGTCTAGTCATTATTATTAGGCACTACAATCTCTAATCATACTACATTCGTCCTAAAGTAATTAGAACATGTATTATATATTTGTACTTTCAAAAGATACACTTTATTTATAAAATATATTTTGTTCGATTTGAACAAAGGGACAGCTTTGAATACCGCTACGAATTCAATAAATATTAAACATGAAAACAAATATTGTGCATCGTTGTGTCATGTTAAATGCAAGTAAGAAATTCTCTGCCTATTTTCTCCTTTGTGAGTGTTCCTTAAATTACATACTCAATTCTAAAAATAAATTTATTGAAAGGCATGTGATTTTTTCTGGAAATGCCTTCTTAAAAAAACTTAGTTTAGTATGTATTAATCCGAACTGCGTACCACAAAAACGGTATGAAAATGCGATACGAAAAATAAAAATGTCCGAAGTGCCATAAATAAATAACTGAACTGAAAAAAGTTACAACTAACGTAAGTGAACTCGATCTATAGTACCAAAAATTGAGATATATTTTATGTTTGTTTTCTTATACGTTTTACATTCGAGCTATGAGAACTTAGACATAGACTATTTCGTTCTTCATTTTTCACCCATTTCAAATTCATTATGCGTTGAACGGCGGAAAATTACGTCGAACTTAAAAAAAATATAATAAATTTCGCTTCCCATACAAGAATATTTTAAAAATAATTTACTCATTAATGAACTTTGAAGTTCAAATGTGTTATAGTTACTGTGAATTAAATGACTTGGGAACAAGACGTGGGTTTTCATAAACGCTTTCAACGTTGCAATGAAATCTGTATTACTTTCAAGTTAAATTACTAGCCGGTTTAAACTTTCAGATGAAGTGGAGTTCGAAAATGCTATTATAAATTCAGCAGTTTACAATCACAGCCCTACTTGGCGAAGGCAAAAAACCTTGGCGGGGAACTCGTTCTAACTTTTCCTATTTTTCTGCGTTAATTTTACCTGAACCCATTACAGTTTGCAACAATTCTTAGTGCGAACGTTTCTATTAGGAGGTTTAAATAGCATTTTAAATGACTTTTCTTTACGAAAAATATAATGTAGATATTCCGTAGCCATAACACGCGTAGAAAACAATTACATACTTTTAAGATGAATGATAAATATACTTTTTTTTTAATTTTAAAAAGTAGTCGAAAATGTCAAATAGTTAAAGATTTTAATAATGGCTTAGCTCTGTTATTTCTAAATATTAAGAAATAATATCAACTTAATTTCTACGGTACGATTCAGATTAATAAATAAAAAGTTGCTTATATTTATTATTGTTTTTAATTTAAAAAAAATATCTAAGAATAATAACTATAATATATAATAAATATATAGTCTCAACAAATTAATTACCAATAGAAACATATTGAAAAAAAAAACAAAATAAATTCATCAAATTAAACAAATCGATCCGAACCCTTTTACTAAATAATCATTTTTGTGTATTCAATAAAAAAGTTCCTTTGAAAACATCCTCGGACCCTATTTATTTGCAGAGATGCGATGACTCAAGCAGATTCGCGAGATATCTCGCCGCCGTCTGTGGATTACTTTGCAAGTCTTTTATAGGAGAGAATACCAGTATCATCACTACTTAAGGATATTAAAATCCCTTCTATTCGTGTAAGGAGCTTGTTTTCTTTATAGCAAAGCATTTATCGAATAATCCCGATAAAATGAGGTGAAATGGAGTATTTCTTTTTATTTATTATACCTATACCTTATGATTATGTGTTCTGCTATCAAGAAAATAGGTCGATGATAATTTTGTACGTAACATATGCATATTTTGTAAATATACATTTGTATACGTACAAAAGTGTGACAGTGTCAGTGTAATGTGTAAATTTTCAAATATTTTAATAATAAAGAGTTTACTTAGATAGGGTTCACAAGACATGATTTGGGTTATAATAAATTAACACATTATCTTGTTGACCTAATTAAGAAACTGTCATAATAATAATAATAAGAATAAGATATCAGACATTAATTCTTTGTCAGTGCAAATAACAACAGCATTGTAAGTAGATGCGTAACTTTTATTAAATAATAAAACATTTAATAAATACTAATAAAGTTAGCCCGAAAGAGTACATATACTGTTTTTATAATGCATAAATTGATTTTGATACTAGTAATTGTACTAACAGCTACAACTTTAATACACGCAAAACCAAGGTGGGTAGTCTATAAGAAAACATTTAAGATACATTATGTTGTAATTATTATAATTCTAATTGCTTATTATGGTTTTGAGGAGAAATTTGTTATTAAGTATTAATCGTAAATTTTTTTTTTTTTTTTTTTTTTATTTTTTTATGCTTTTCTAAATAAGTAAATTTCTCCAAAAATAACATACATGTTCGTATGATTTTTTAAATATTTTATTTGAAATTTTTTAATATTAATTTCTTAATAAATAATATATATATATTTTTTAATGTTGATTCTTAAAAAATGTATCTTTTATTTTTGTTAATTTATTTTAAATTTTCTTCATCTATATTAATTGTTGACGTATGTATATATTTTCAGAAGACGATGCAATTCAATTGATAGCCATGAGGTGAGTAAATACTAATGTTTTTATTATTTATCTCTTTAATTTTGAACAATTTTTATTTCCTTTACTCAAACAATTATTTTGTGTGTTTCCTTTGTTAAATGGAGTACGTATTCACATGGAATATGAAAATTCTTTAATTCTAAATCTTAATCTCACTTTCTTTATATAATATTTTTATTTCTTTTCTACCTGCATATTTATTTTCTTCTCTGTGGAGGACAGTAAACCGACACTTCACCTCTAAAGGGTTGCTTTTTGAAAGTATTCATCCATTCATTAGGGGGTAGAAAATATTTTTATTGGAAAATAGATTCATCATGTGACTAGGTTCTCTGTTAACCTAACCTACATTATATATAATAAAAAATATTAACACATTGGCAAATATGACCCACTTTAAGTTTTATTATTGTATTCTCCTTATAGCCGAGGTGTGTCTGCAAGTAAGGTGACTTTTCAAATTTATGGGCAACGTACTTTCTGATTATCGATTTTTTATTTTGTTATGTTATACACTCCCTTCCCGGAACATCTGTACCAAGCTCTCAAGTGTATAGCATTTTTGTTTGGTTGGGAGAGGCGTGTGAAGGTTGTAAGTGTTTTGCGTGCTCGGCGATTTCTTGCTATCGAAAATATGGATTTGCATCAAATTTTGTGTAAAATAAAATAAAGTGTCTGAAACACTTAAAACAGACAGTGGCATACGGTGAAACTGTTCTTGAGTAAAAATGTTTACAAGTGGTACAAACTCTTCCAAGATGGCCGAAGATGCCAATGACGATTTCGCTCTGGACGCCCAAGCACGTCAACAACTGATGAAAACGCGTTCAAGCAGTGAAGAAAATTGTTCTGGAAAATCGTCGAATCACTATCAGAGAAGTTGCTGAGGATGTTGGTATATCGCTTAGCTCGTGCCATGAAATTTTTTTCTAACGTTTTGGGCATGAGACGTGTGTCAGCTGAAGTTTGTTCCGAAATTGCTTATCATTCATCTTTGCTGGTGAGAGATTTTGGCCAAAAACAACACCACAATCATGCCTCAGCCACCATATTCACCGGATTTGGCCCCTACGTGACTTTTCTTGTTCCCAAAACCAAAAGAGACCCATGAAAGCGACTGGAGATTGGCAACGATTGAAGAGATAAAGACTGCATCGCTGGAAGAGCTCAAGGCTATACCGAAGTGCTTATGAGAAGTGCTTTGACGATTGGAAAAACCGTTGGCATAAGTGTATTGTATCTGAGGGGGATTACTTTGAAGGGGACAACATAAATATTGATAAAGAAATAAATATTTTTTCTTAAAAATACAAAGTCACCTTACTTTTGAACACACCTCGTATTAACTATATTTTTAACAATAATTAATTTCATTGTACTTATTGAAAATGAAGAATTTTTGTGTATCTTTTCATAAAAAAATATTAAAATGATTTTGTAATGTAGCTTTGTAGCTACTGCTGCTTATGCAGTTGTTTATCTAAAGTTCTTAATAAACTTTTAGAATGATTGCAAAGAAAAGAAAAGATGTGATGAAAACTCATCATCGTCATCTTCGTCATCTTCATCATCTTCATCCGAGGAAGATGACAGTAATTGTAAAGTAAGTAAGAAAAATATAAATTCAATATGGTATGATATGGTATGGTATCTATACCATAAACATTGCCTTATTTTTGATATATTATTTTTTCTAGCATCCAATTCGCGCTTGCTATTTATGGGTATTTCGTTTTGAGGTCACAAATTTTAAAAGCCAGATCACGCCAAGACGCGAGAGGCTGTTACAACTAATATGTCTAACAGGGCATTCAGCGCTATACCCAGTAGGCCTAGCTCGGACTGAACATAGCAAAGTCCTCAACTACAATAAGTGTACGAAAGCCCAAGTTCGGTCTTACGGGTGGCGCACTTGGGACTATGTCGTTTTTATTTGATGTTCTCTTCCCAAGGCTTGGAATCCAAGATCAGAGCTTGGTCTTTTAGACTATACAATATACTACAACTACATCTTACTCATACAAAAAAATGTCTAGTCTTTTCGCTCGTTCACTTTCTTGCTTATTATATTAATTAATTTATCGATACATAATAATAATATGTCAATTGATAAAGAAAGTTAAGTTCATATGGTAGTACACCACTTTGCTTTTAATCTCTGAAGCCTACTATCGTACAATATTTTCTATCTTAATACAGTGTACATACCTTACTTAGTTTATACTAACAAAATGATCGTCAGAAGTTACAATTTAATTAACGACATGTCGCTGCCCCGCCCCTGCAACAATGACGTAACTGCATATTTTAAAATTATTCAGGAGGCGAAAAAAACTAAAATAAAACTAAACTTACCTTTACAATTCAATAATTCTTGAATGCGAATAACTTTGGCATTGAACCCCAAGCATGTAATACATATTGAATGTATTACAAGAAATTAGAGGGTATCAAAAATTTTATTTCATTTTCTCTATGCGCGTCCATTTCGCAAAATTCAGTTACGTCATTGTTGTTCCGGAGCAGTTATATATTTTTCACTACATACATAGATTTTCAGTACAATGGTAAGCTGCTATTAGTACTGACTCTAGATAACACAAAGAATTTTTTCTCGTCAACCGTTGCCACCCGACGTTGCGTGACGACGTCACTTTATCTATTAATGATATTTAAAATCCGTTGAGTAGGTAGTTTTGAGAAATGGTGACTTTGTTTCATACTACGAAAAGATACAAGTAGAAATTTTCCGTCTCCGCCTTTTGCTCATTTTCAAATTGCCCTCTTTTCACTTCATTAGGTTTATACTATTTCTTTGGAAAAAAATAGCGTATTTATTAAAATGTTATCAATATATCTATTGATCATGTTCAATATATATTAGTCATAATATCTATTAATCATCTTTATTATAATAGCTAATAAATATATTATAGCTATCTCATTTTGAATATTTATAAGCTTGCTCATAAAATGTTTATCCGGGTTCTTATTCAGGTACATATTGATACAATAATGTTATAACGTAAAACGAAAATATTGGCATAAGCAAACGTTATATGTTGAAGATTTATATTTTAGAATAATGGCGCAGATAATGATAGCTCTTCCTCGTCGTCGTCGTCGTCGTCATCCTCATCATCTTCAGAAGAGGAAACTAGCAAAAAGTGTAATAACTCGGTAGAAAAATCTAAGCATCATGTAAGTACTTTTAGAATTTTAGATGTTTTTCGGTATTTGAATTTTAATAGAGGATATTGAAACGGTCTCACGATTGCAATAATATATATATTAATGTGTTAAAGATTAATATACACTACACAGCTTTCTGAATTTTAAATTTAATATTCAATATTTTAGTTATGTTTGTTTTTTTTGGTTTCAGCATAAGAAGTCAAGTCATTTTAAAAATTAAAGGGTTCACTGAAACGTTATTCCACATTTATCTACTACTGGGCTCCATTAAATCTAACAATAGTGTGTAATTAAGCTTGTAAATTAGATGTTAAGTTGATTTATTAATATAAAATATTTTAATTTATAGAATAAAAATATACTTTTTGTATTTCATATTTTGTATTTTCCGCCGAATTGAGGCATTGCGTGCTGAATGACGGAGCTTGACGCCGCACATTGGGAACGGAAATATTAAAAAGAGAACGAAATGTCTTAACACTAGGTTCTGTGGTTCCCTACCTCCCTACGGGATACCGCTTAAAGTTAAAAAAAAAATGTGTTTGCCAGAGTCGTAGCATATATTAATACCATTTATTTTATTTTTGTATAAATTGAAAAAGAAAATATTTTTGCTTTTATTTATATATAGCATATGATTTATATTTGTGCTAAAATGTAATATTTTATTGGAAATGTGTACCAACAACAGAATTAACAAGTTACTAAGGGATGGGCATTTTAATTACAAAATAACTTTCATGCTCGAACTGTGTTTCCCGAATTTTTCGTTCAGGGGAGACTTATTACAAAATCAAAGGATGCTTTAATTTTACTATAATAACAATAAATTTCATAAAGAGGTATCAAAAATCAATATCGTTATAGGATAAAGCGGTATTAAAATAAAAAAAATGTTTTAAAATCATAAATTGGTCAGTTATTTCGAGAAAATTAGCCGTCTTCCTACCGAACGAATGAAATCGCTGAAGCGAGTCTGTATTGCGGAGTTTACTAACGAGAAATTTACAATGATGAACCGAGAGCACTTCGTATTCATAATAAAAAAAGGTGTGTTGGTTATTATGAGCCCTACATAGGTATGGATTTCACTAACAATTTTTAAGTAAGCATTTTGAATTTTATTCAATAATTTGAATTTCAAAATTTTATAAAATTGTAAAATAATATCCGATATAATTAAACCTAATAGACTAAGACTTAAAAAAACGTGTACATGCACAATAAATACAAACGGATTAGGTTCGTAAATGGTAGACACATTAAAACAATGAATATTTGATGTTGGAAGTCGCAATTAAATTCTTATATCAATAAGATAGATCTTTGATATTAAGTGGACTTTTAACCGGCATAAAAAAAAACTATATTTTTTCAAGACTTACTAAGAGTATAATTTTGTAATGAGTGTTTTAGAAGCAGGTGTTCAAATTCAAATTTATACCACCAAACCCATTCAAATTTGTACCACGTAAGTAATATGTATTCCACTGTAACTAATTTATATAAAAATCTATGTACGTTTACGTATATAGATACGTAAATATTTTAGTGGTGACGTGATGAACACGACATCATGATTAGATTCATCGGCAAGATATTTATATTACAGTTACGGTTTATCAAGGGAATTTGTTTATTATCTATGTTACAATCAATGAAATTGAATTGCTTGTTTGTAATATTAAAATAACATATTTTTAATGAGTATATGTTAAAATTTATAAGATATTTTAGAAACGTTTCGGTATATATATAATCATGTTTTTTAAAATTTTCACTATTTTTCTGGAATGACATTTTTATATACCTAATATTTATTTATTTATAAATTCTTTATTGCACAACTGAATTAAAAAAAAAAAAATAAATAGATAAATAGATACTTACTTGGAAATACTAATGAAAGCGTAATTCATGATTGTGAAATAAACACAATCAAAAATATTAATTTACTAGCTTTCCGCCCGCGGCTTCGCCCGCGTGAAATTCGGTTATATCGCGCGATATGATAAGGAGTATCTTATAGTCTTTCACAAGGTCTAGACTATTTGTCAAAATTGGTTAAGTGGTTTATGTGGTGAAGTTATAAACAGTTAAACAATCTTACATGATTTTATGTTTGACAATAAGAAACTTCCATACAAACTTTCATCCCCTATTTCAACCCCCTCTGTCATTTTTTTCGCGATAAAAAGTATCCTATGTCCTTTCCCAAGTTTAGTTCTATCTTCATACCGAATTTCATCAAAATCGGTTCAGTGGTTTAGGCGTGAAAGCGTAACAGACAGACAGACAGACAGAGTTACTTTCGCATTTATAATATTAGTAAGGATTTTTTACAGCTTCGTGCTTTTTTCGCATAGTTAGAACCTGACATAGAATGAACGTATTTGTAATTAAAGCTTTCGGCGAACAAATGAAAATAAGTGACGTGAATGCTGTGCAGCTACAAGAATAACAACTACAAGATACCCCAAAAAATGAGTCTGTGACTAAGTACACAGCAAGCCGAATTTAGGAATTTTCTTTTTTTTATTAAAGCCCCTGGAGGAGCTGTATAATGGGAAATAAAAATTAAAGCTCAAGTTTAGTTTTTCTAGTTAGACTAAAATATTTACAAATATAAATTGGCAATTGTCACTCAAAGAAAAATAGCATCAAAATTCGTAAAAAGTCGAATGCATAACTTACAAAATGTTTGTTATATAAAAATGTACCAACAAAACCATCAATGCTGTTAAAAAAACAATGTTTATTATGAATATATATACATTTTTGGTTTGATTTAAGCATAAAATTAAAGGAAAATAGCTGATTCAAGAATATAGTTTATAAAAGTAGCAAGAGGATCTTGCTACTTACCCATCCACTTTCGAATTTCCAAATTTTTTCCATTGCCTTTTAGGGTGCAGTCATGATAACTGATTTGAAAAGTACTAGATGCACAAATTTGTATTTAATAGGTAATATGTATATAAACCAATTTTTAAATATATAAAGTTTATCTTTGATACTTTAAAGATTATGAATACTTGCGGTGCTAATTTTTCAATTGATTTAACATCAAAGTATCAGCGACAAACAATGGTGGAAATTGTACAAACTCATATTTAAATTAATCTGGTCCAGCGTATTTAAGGCTGAACATTCTACGAATTCCATCATTTCTAAAGATCTTCTATCTTGAGATAAAAAAATAGGGCTTTTGGTGTTACTATTAACGTTTATATAAACCTCAAATAAAAAAAAATGTGCCATAATGTGATATGTTAAAATAATCTGTCCTAAGTGATGCACTATGGTATGATTTGGTCTAAGCTTAAAATAATCGAGGATATAGTAACCAAATATAAAATATTTTTTATATACAAAAATTTAACTATATACTTTTTAAGTTCCATATGTTAGTTAAATCATAAAAAGAGTTTACTATAAGTGTTTCTATTCATGTATACATTTATTCACCAATATTACACATATGAGGATAAGTAAGGATTTAGCATGATATACCGGGAATTCGAAAATACGTAACAATTTCTATATTACACTTCTATATAATACGAACGATGATAACACGAGTACGTGTATGAAGAGAATAGTCGCAGATAAGCGTGTGTTGATATCTACTGAACCTATTCATATAATGACGCGTCCGTTGACACAAATAGTTGCGATCCATATTATTCTTCAATTGTTGTTGCACGTTGATACGGCACCATATTCAGTTCAAGATTTTAAAAGTTTATTTGCAAATCCAGTAAGGGATTTTATCAATCTATTTTCACGAATAGAACCTCAAAAATCATCCAATATAAGTGAAAGTGCTGGCGGGAAAGTTACGCAACGTCCAAGCATGATAGATGTTCCCCTTAATATTAAAACTACTTGCACGGGTGGAGCTGTGAAAGACGCAGATGGAATATGTAGAAAGACTTGGTGATTTAATTGATCGCGCTAGTATTGTAATCAATGTGACTCAGTTAGCATCCCACGATACGTTAAAATGGACGTAAAAATAGTTTTTGTTATTACAATATTTATACTTTTTGGTATTCACTCAGGTAAAAGTGGAGTTGTTTTTAATTTTCATGATAAACTTCGTATGGCAACTACATCTACAACCGAAAGGGACTTACTTTCAAGTCAAATTATTAGAGTGCCAGACCTTGAGTGTGCAGATGGCTTCAGACGTGACCAATTAGGCAACTGTCGACAGAGATTATAAAGGTTTGTATTATGTTATAATTAATATAAATATTTAAATATACTTTTATGGGGTCACAAAGACAAATCTTAGTCTGTTGGTAAATAAACTATCAAATATAATTTAATCTCGAAAAGTTATTTTAAACCTATAATTTTGTATGTCCTCATATAAAAATTCATTGTAAGTAAAATACTTACTAACAATTAACATAAACAATGTATAATATGAACAAAATTATTCTAGATCATTTTTATCGGTTCTTGGAAATATATGTACATAAATTATATCACCAAGTAATTGAGCCTAAGGCCAAAAGGTTAAGCAGCTATCATATTGATAATGTTCTCTTAAAAATATTAAGCTTAGTTCTATAATAGCAGTAGAGACTAACACAAGTTAAAGGTCTTGAAAATGAACAGGGCTAATTTTATATATATCTATATATCCTTATTGTTTGTGTTACAGGATGCTAATGGAGGCTTAGTTAAAGGCATTCTTGAATCAGTTCATAAAACATCCCATAAAGTACGTGATGACATTCGAAGCTACTTACATCCTGATGAAGATATAAAAAAGAATGAATCGATTTTTGTACCAAATAATGGAGAAAATTATAATGACCAAGGTGACAGACTGATTTTTGCAAAACCTACTGATGTTCCACCGAAAATAAATTACTCAAATAATGGCAACGACAAAGTTGAACTGGAAAGAAATGATAAAAATGAAAGCGAAGAAAAACTTGTGTTTTTTACGTCTCCCACGACTGCAGCACCAACATCTACAACTACAACAAAAGACGGCAGGGAGAATTTCTTTGGTGGATGTTCAACAGGATTTAAGCGAACCGCAGATGGAAGATGTAAGCCTACCTTTTGACAGTAATATGTAATTAGTGCCCTGTATGCCATTTTTATGAATAAATTATTGAAGTTCTATAAGCGTGCTTATTTGAATATAACTAAATTGATTAAGTAAAATAACGTTTTGTAGTGGTAAAAGATAAATCTTTGACTTTTTTTTTGGTTTCGTTAATTTTTCAGAAAGTTACCTAGTTATGTTATGTTATGGTTTGAAGTCTACCAAATATATCGGATATTGCAATGTGTATGCAAATCCCACTTTGCTCTTTTCTTATAACGTTACACATTAAAAATTCTTAAAAATATCGAATCCAAACCTACATAATGTTTATACATTATATTTTTATTATTAAAAATATATAACAATAATTTTTCCAGAGCAGGTGCTCTGGAAATGAATGAATTTAATTTGATATAGAACTGTACAAGGTTTTTTTGATCTATGTATATGTTTACAATAACATAAACCTTAATGAGAAGATAATTTTGGTATAATTTTGAAGGGCAAAGAGTGACGTGAAGTGGAAATGACATGGCCAAGGTCGATGCTCACAAAATATATATATATATATATATATATATATATATATATATATATATATTATATTTTTTATATACACAACACACGTTTTACAATTATGTGAACTTTTATTGGAAACTCAAGCTAGTCAGGCATGACGGCAGGTTCTCACGAGATTCGGTTGCGTCGAGGTCTTCGATACCTGCGTCTCCATCGTAGTTTTCATATTAGTGTCCCCGTTGACACGTTAACAACGAGTTGCCTAGCAATGTATGCACTTTATATTAACTATAACTATGGTAGAATGTGTAGCAATTATTTTATTAATTTAATATATATTTTTTTATTTTTATTTATTTTCTCCGTTCTCTCTGATTACCCCGCTAGGGATAAGCGTGAAGTTAAGTAAGTAAGTATTTATTTTTCTTTTTAAACTTCACGCTGTAACCCGCATATAGCAGGGTAGGCAGAGGGAACCAGAGAACCTAGTGTTAAGACACTCCATTCTCTTTCGACAATTCCGTTCCCCACTTTCCGCCGCATTGAGGAATTGCGTGTTGATTGGCGGAACTCAACGCCGCGCTTTGCCTTGTTACCAAACCCAAGAAATAAAAATACTAAATTTTACATTTCCTGGAGTGGGAATCGAACCCACAACCTATCGCGTTTACAGTCGCAAGCTTGTGCCTCTGCGCCACGAAAGGCATTTTTTTTATTTAATTATTTTAAACGGATATTATAATGAGTCACACCAACACATCAAAATGCTATTAAAAAAGTGCATGTATTATATGCGCTTGTTCCTGGAAATAACAATAGTTTTTGTTTCATCAAAATCGATCTATGATTCCAGAAATTACAACGTTTTAAAGTTTCGGCTGGCGACGTCGCGTGGCAATAGGTATCTCCGATCGTAGATGACGCGGTATGCGGTGAACTGGTGTGTTGTCATTTATAAAATTGATTTCTAAGTGGTTTGCGCTTATTAATGAGTCACACCAACACATGAAAATATTACTTAACAAGATACGGCACTTATTGCGCCTGTTCGTGTAAATCGGGCTAGGATTTCCGGATTTGGTAATTATGTAACAGCTAAAACATGAAGAATAAGATACTTATGTTTAAGATTTCAATCAAGTTTTTTTAAAAAGTAGTATTTTTGTCGAGCTAAAGCAGAAGTTCGAAATGCTTTCTAAGTTGGTAAAGTACAGAAACTTCTAAAAATATTTTATAATTATAGAATTCTTTTTTTATGTTGAAGAAGGTTCTCTCTGTGTACCCCGCTAGGGACAAAACGTGAAGTTAAGTAAGTAATTAAGTAAAAAGGTGTGATTTTATTTACAATTTACTTAATAATATTGCCTTTATAATATCTTAATATAAAAAAAATAATCCTTTATAACAAATAAAATGAGCGATGATATTTAGTTTGCAAGAGATCGATGTAGTGTTTTTTCAGATTCACGCTTAAACTCGCATCAAAGGGTATAGAGAACCCACATACATACATAACTTCTCGCTGTATTCCGCATGTAGCAGGGTAGGCAGAGGGAACCTAGTGTTAAGACATGTTGTATTTTCATATGTTTTATTTTTTTCTTTATTGCTTGAAAGAAACTCTATTAGATGTATGTTCTAAATTAATAAAAATACTTTCGTTAAAATGGTCTTTACATTAACAAAGGTGACAAGTAGCAAGTAGTAAAAGGATATGGCCTTTTGATAATTTTTAAAAAAAATTCTCAAAATATTATGACCGCTTGGCAATGAAAAAAAAATGGAATATTTTTGTACTAAAGTTCATACACATAGGTATTTTAAAATATTTTTTAACGATTTTAGTTATCTACTTTTAAAATAAAAATATATCTAAAGTAAGACGTGAGCGCAACGAGCCTAAGTACATAAGTACTTAAAACTTCAACTTTAAATATCACAGTCTTTTTTGAAGATAGAAAATAAATAAAACCGTTTAAAAACGAACACTGATTCGTTTTTCTTGAGTTACCGTCTATTTAGATATGCTGATAGCTAAAAACGTGGGTGTGACTCATTCTACACTCTTACAAATTAAAATATTAAATCTGTCCAGGGTTTTGGAAAATTATATAATAATTATTATGAGGTAATAAATAATATTACAAACAGACATGATTCGCACGAACACCATAACACTCCTTTGAGAGTGGACAGTCGTGTAAATATTATATCAATCATTATTCATGCATCGCTTAATTTGTATAGAATTGGATATACTCCGAAAATTTATGTGTAAAACTGTTACTGCATGGGATTTTAAATTCTCTTAACTAAATACCGTTAAGTTGCAGTTTACACAAATCACTACACAAAAGCGTATGTCACTCACATGGTTGTGTGTAACATTTATTCTAGTACTTTAATGTATTTGTAATGCATTGTTTATACTCGTATATGTATACAACCATTACCCAACGTGCTCTCTCTGAAATGGGCGAAGAATAGATTAAATAGCTTTTTATTTAAGTATTTATTTATTACTTGTACAAAGGTTCGGATATTATTATTTATATTAAAGAGCTAAACATTTCTATAGAATTAAAGTGATAATTTTTTTAATTTTTTTTTAGGGGTAATACTCTTAGGTCTTCTCTATTATAAAAATTATTATATCCATCAGTAGAAAATAGCTCGTTTTTTCTGATCCCATAACTTGTTATGACTGTCGTACCTGAACTTGGGCTTACTTGTTTACCATTTATAAAAACTAAATTACGATTTCCTGGCCCATGACCAATTTCACTATAGGTAACGAGATTTCTGTCTTGATTTGTGTTTCGATTTCCAAAAGTGTTTCTAGAATTAGGAGGGTTAAAGTTTTGCCTATTGCAATTTTCATAATTGCAATTGTTGTCACCTGGATAATTGTACCCTTGATTATCATATGTTGGATTTTTATTCGTAAATACTTGGGCTGTGGGACCGAAATTATTTTGCAATGTTGTGGTAGTTCGTCCTAGTCCATCTGCACTATCCCTTATTACAACAACATTTTTATTGCTAAAACCATTTCCTATCTTATTTATGGTATTAACATTTGGACTGTTGTTTGGTCTCTGGTTTGTGTTAGGAATACCATATTTAGGTTGTAACAATGCTTTCTCTGTGCTTCCTTGGAAATTATGGTTAGAACCTTCATTTAAAATAACCAAGTTGTGTCTATCTTGGCCATTTCCGATTCTTAAAACTTCACTTCCATCATTGTGTCTTTGATCTGAATCTGGAAATTGTGGCTGGAAAAAGAAATAAATATAATTTATATTAATTATTAACAATTGTAAGCATTAGTATTTTTTGTGACCAACTTTCCATAATGATAGAAAATTTAATACATTTTGAATTTCTAATAAAAAATCTAATTAAAACCAAAAAAAAGCTTTAAAAATTAAAAATCGGCTTCTTTTACTAAGCTCATTATAAAATTAATAATATTATTTCTTATATAATTCCTTACATTGTCTATAAAGTTTCGTCTTCTATTATTAAAATTATTTATAGGCCTCTGATTCGTATTGGGAAACTGCTGTGGATTTTGATTACCAAATCGATTGCCTAAGAAGTTTATCTCAGTGAGCGGTTTTTGAATATTTGGATTATATTGTGAATTAGGTATATACTTGGGTTGTACATTGTCTTCATGGAAACGACGAGTGTTACCTTCGTGAATTACAACTATATTATTTTTATTATAGCCATTTCCAATATTTATACTTTCATTTTCATCATAGTATCTTGTATTTTTATTTTGAAAGTGTTTAACATTTTGAAACTGTAAAGAAAATTATAAATATTTTTTATATTAATTTTATTAACACTTTGTTGAGAATAACATTCTAGTAAAAATGATTAGATCTCCTTTAAAAAAGTTGTGAGATTTATTATACTAGCTGAAACGCCCAACTTTGTCTTCATTGCAAAATAATTTAATTTAATTCTTTTATTTTCTACCTTTACGCAATATTATTCATTTCATTGAGGCTTCGGGTTTTTTACCGTTTGGTCGATAGTGCCTCTTTCAGCACTTAAATATATATATTTTTATTTAAACCTTTAGTTCCTGAGATTAGCGCTTTCAACGAAACTGGTTTTTCAGTTACATTACCGTGAAATTAAAAGATGAACAAACAAAGATACAGAGAGAAGATGCTTTCGGTTTTAAAATGACAGGTAGGTAATAGTTATTCAGTAGCTTCATCCGTTCGGTAAATAACATTGTTGAATAATTATAATTTTACATTTTTTCCCAAAGTATGCGTCTTATTATAATATTATAAAGAATAAAAGAGAAAGTTTGCTTTTATATAATTGTCTTAATGATTAGATAACTTTCAAACATAAGACGTATTAATAATTAGGGCCACATTAAAATAATATTACATAGACATGTCTTATTTTGTTGGTTTTTTTGACACAATAATATTATAGTACATCTTACCCTATCCTAATGAAAAGTTCAGAGGCTTATTATAATAATCTCCAGCAGCTTCGAATACAAGTCTATTGCTCTTATTCAGTAAATATTTGGTAATTTAATCTCTAAAATAGATTATAGGATTCTTAAAAAGCGTATGTTGTTTTTGCTAGTTGTTTGTCCTAATAACTACATTACTTAATGAAATTATATCAAAATATAATTTCTTTTGTAAAATTTGTTTCCGAATCATTTATATATATTTTACGGGATTATAAATCTTCTGCTAGAATTTATTATATTGTCAGAATTTATTTATTTTCTATTAAGATTTGGCGGGATTTATGCATAAACTAACTAACAGCCGGACAAACAGTCAGATAAAAGTTTACTGACTGTTTTTTTCGCAACAGTTACCGGCACAATTAGTATTTTACTTAAATGTTCCAAAAGAAAAAAAAACAATTAAGTTAGTAAATGAGTGATCCTCGCTTACCGCCCTGTCGCAAAAATGGTTAAGCTATGAAAGTGAAATTGATGAAAAAATGTTTCATACAAAGTTTTACGTTAATTTTATGATCTATAGTTACAATAGTTAACATCATTGTAACAACTTTTTTTTAGAAAATGTAACAAAATTCCTGCTATCCAAACATTATTCTAAGAACAATCGTTTACTTTATCAATTACTTACTTAGTGGTAAGAAAAGACTTTAAAACACTAAAATATAACACTTTGAAATACTAAAAGCATCATAGGATCAATAAAAATCGCAATATACATATTTTTTTACTTTTGACTTGGAAATCTTTAAGAAGAATAATAATGAATTAATTCTAACTATTTAAATGTATTTAAATTTACAGTTGAACGTAATTTAATTTTAAATTTATATTTTTTTTTTCTAAAATCTAGTGACTAGAAGTGGCACTTTTAGTTTTGACTTCAAAAAATAGTCTAACAATGTTCTGTGCCAATTAATGCGAATAAATAAATTAAAATTCACCTTAATTAAGAAATTATATCATTTAATCCGTATATTCATTTCCGTTATATAATCGCATATTCATACGCACACAATACAATAAATAATGAGAGTACACCTTTAATGAAGTTAAAAATGATTTAATAACATTTTTTTACAAACACGCATTTGTAAATAAACAATCTTCCCCCATATTTAAGCAAGAACGTCACTTGCCAATGTTGACTAAAGAGAACTGAAGGTGTGAAGCCTGTCGGGAGTTGGTTTATCACCAAGGAAACCCATTTATATAGGAATAAGGGACAGGTGCGTTACTATAAATATTATGTGACGTCATTTTAAGACAACGTGAGTATAGAAAGGAACGCTACGAAATATCGACTTGTGTTAGCTATTTCTCAGACTTTTTGCAATTGTATTTGTAAAATTCCATCAGAAAAGTATGTGTGCGCATTGATTATTTTTTATAAAATGTCTGATTCCTATAGGAATCGGTTTATAGGACCCTCTGTTACTCTTATTTATACACTTTGAAAGTGAAAATTGTTTCTCTATTATCGATGACAACAATGGGAATACTATATAATAAAGTAAACTCAACTGAATTTGCGGGAATTAAAATATTATAAAAATATAAAATAAGGAGGAACTGTTAGAGACTCTTGTCAGTAAACATGACTTTCAGGGCAATAGGGTTTCATGGGATTTACAACACTGTCATTTTACTACAAAAAGAATGCTGCTTAATAAAGCCTATTTTTGTTTGTATTTTAATTTTGACGTAGATAAGCTAGAGTAGAACGATATACTCGTATAGGTCTTACTATTATATAATATATAGTTATACAAAACTTATCCTTACGGGCGGTGTTTGACTGAATTGATTGCTAGCCAATTGGTTGTTTTGTTCAGGATAAAACTGTCCAGTTCTGTAAATAAAAATAGAAATATATTTTTAAAATATTATAGCGTACGTTCTTATATATGTGAAAAGAGAAATGTAAAATAGTGAAATATTATCTGACTTGAAAGAAATTTTACAATTCACCCATTTCGCGTTATGTCGTCTATGTTGGCTACAATCAGCTTTAAATATTTATATTTAAAATTTATCTTTTCACCAAGAATCCCAGGCGAGTATCAGTTTTAATTTATTATAATTTAAAATAAGCTTCGGATATTAGTCTCATTTGCACTTCCAGTCCTTACAAAGTAAAGGTAATTAAATACTTACATACTCGTACATATGTATAAACTGTTCAAGTTTTAAATGTAAGAAAATAAAGTGATTCATTTTTGTGTTGAATTCTCAATAAATTATGAAATATTAACTTAACATACCTTCTAGTATCGTAGTTTTGAAATTGTGCCCGGATCAACGATATTTTAAGATAAAAAAAGAAAACAAGCGTTAAATATGTGTACATTGTTTCTTCTTGTTGTTCTTGCCACAAGCTACGCAGATCATTTGCAGTCTACTTGCGTTATTTATAATAAATGGCAATATATTATGTACATAAAAGCGAACGAAAGGTCAAACAGATAAGAAAATAATAGATAACCTTAAAAATTATAGTTATTTTTAATCATATTCACGCTGTTTTAAAATTATTAAAATAAAGAAACTTTTTAAAAACAAGTATACAATTGGTATTTTCTAAAAAGATTGTTTAATTTTCACTTTTTCTTTCTTTCTGCTTATTTACAGTAGAAACCTTTAACACGATATAATTATTACACAATTCAAGAAAGCATAAGACTTTATTACTCATTTTTATATATTGCAATATTAATAGTTCTTGCTTCAAAAGGAAAGTTTTTTACATAAATTAAATTTTAATTTCATCTTTCTTTATTTGGTATCTACGAGTATGTATGGAACTTACTACCACTAAAGGCAATTTATTTTTTGAAAATGTTGAACATATATTTTAAAGTGTAGTTACAACATTTGACGTAGGTTTACGTTTACATTAAAATACTCGTATATGTACATATTTATTCTAAAATATATTTTAAATATGTTTAACGAATGGTTACTACTCTTCTGGTACAACTGGTTGTGCTTGAAACAAGATTCGATGGATTTTTCGGGAACTGCCACCTGTTTTCTTCATAGTATCATTATAAAACGAAGTTACTGTTTCTACACTGTGATTAATATTTTTACTGTAATTTCTATCCAGTGAAGCGTTATTGTCAGGTAAATTTAATATAGTAAATTCATTATGTTTTTTGTTCGGGGTTTGTGTATCGTAAGAAGTACTGTCTGTGTATGGCTGTAAATTTGTGTTAGACGTAAAATTTATGTATGAATATCTATTGACTTGACGTGACCGTTCTTTTTCGGTCAGTGCATCTCTATTTAGATGCGGTTCCCAGTCTGGTGGTGGGCCTCGACCTGATGGTGGATCTCGGCCAGGGTCTAGTGGTAGGCCATAGTATGGCGGAGGCTCTCGCCCTGGATGCGGATTTTTGTACGAGGGAGGACCGTGGTTAAGAGATTCTTGCTCTAATGGTGGGGTATAGTTTATTGACCACCATTGATCTGGTGGTGGGCCCTGACCCGGTGGTGGGCCCCGACCCGGTGGTTGACCCCAACCTGGTGGTGGGCCCCGACCCGGTGGTGGGCCCCGACCCGGTGGTGGGCCCCGACCCGACGGTGGTGGGCCCCGACCCGGTGGTGGGCCCCGATCCGGTGATGGGCCCCGATCCTGTGGTGGGCCCCGACCCGGTGGTGGGCCCCGATCCGGTGGTGGGCCCCGATCCTGTGGTGGGCCCCGACCCGGTGGTGGGCCTTGGTCTGAGGGCGGATCTTGATTTAGTAGAGAAATTTGATCTGGGAACCATTCGTGATTTGGGGGCAGACGTTCCTCTGGTGATTGTTCTCTGTTATAAGGAAAAGTCCCACTTGTTAAAGATACTCTAGGTCTTCTTATCGGCGGTAGGCTTCTATAAGATGGAATATTAGTTGATATTTCTGAACTAAAACTTAAGTTTTCGAATGGAGGCGATGTATCATACAACTGATAATGTTTAAGACGTTGGTTACTATCTTGGAAATTTTTATTATATTCTTCGATAGCAATTGGAAATTTCTCGTCTGATTTTGCAAAAGGTTGATATTTTTCACTAAAAAATAATTTTCTAGTTTGTAGGGGCCAAAAATTTGATTGATGAATGGAAGGTTTTGGCTGGTAACTTTCTTCGTATAATAGATGTGAATCATGAGAAATTATCGGAGGCACATTCGATAAATGTATCAATGTAGGGTTGATCACAGTATATGAGCTAGGAACATTCAATACAGGCTTTGCATTGCCTTGAATTCTTCCCTCTGAAATAAAAATATATTTATACTTCTATAATTTGTGTTTGTGTGTCTGCTGTATGCTGGACTCAGACATCATGTTAATTTACGTTTAATTGACATTAAATAAGTACGTATAATTGGTGCGGTTTCATTAATTCGATGTAAAAATATGTATATAAAATTCAAATTTAATATACTTATTAAGCGAATTATAATATCTTCGCTACATAATACTAATCAAGTTGTTTATATGCCTTCAATGAACTTGGAAATACCGCAAGAGATTGCTTGTTACACATACTCGTAAGTACGTAAGTTATATATTTAAAGTTCGTATTAATTGATATTTTTGCTTTAATATGTATAAACAACATTTTTTTGTTAATATTTAATTTAAAACTAGCTAACCCGCGCAACTTCGTCTGCGTCACAAAAGGAACACTTAATACCTTTTCGCAAAGTTTTTCAATGAGCCTTCGCTCTTATTAGTCGAAGTGTGACCTTTAATAGACTTCCTTGAAAAATTAGCTATCTAATAAATATTTTAAACATTTGAACCTGTAGTTTCTAAGATGTTTTTTGTCATTTTGTTTTAATAATTTATACTTGCCGGTATTTCTAAATATTTTATTTTGTATAATCTTAATAAATAAAATAATGGCTACACCATGAAGCTCCGAAACGAATAAGTAATAAGTAGTATTTGAATTCATTACAAAGTATAGTTGTATACAAATTAATTTTAAATTCAAGGAAATAGGTACAGTACATACAGTCGATTGGTATAACAAAATGGAAGAACGATATGACAGATATCCGTATTATAAATTAATAATAATTTTATAATTCACCTTACCTTCATAATAATAATTATCTGCAACAACACATTTAACAACAAGAAAGACACAGAATGTAAGATTAAAAATTTTACTTGTAGTTTTCATCTTAAAAAGTTAAAATTTAACTTTAAATTACGTTATAAAACAGTGGCTTTAACATCTACATATCTTCACATAACTGAATGAATCTCTTTATGATAAAACTGGTTTAGGAGGTTTTTATGTTAGCAAAATAATTATTATTGACATTGAGTGAGGCATTGGCGTATTCGTGTTCATCTCACGTCATTAAAGCGGCTAAAACTTATATTTAGTTCCGGTTTCCAAGGATTTTATGAGAAGGAACATTACGTTAACTTAAGTTTTTTATTACTATTTTTTAAATTGTTATTTTAAAAATCTAATTTGATATAAGTAAATAGAATAGATTCGGGCGTAGTGGGTTAGCGTATGATAAAATGCTATGGTTGTGGGTTGTATACCCATTTAGGAAGTGATTTTCTATTCAAATTACTTAAGTAGGTAAGATAATATGCGGTATTGAGTTCCACCTATAAACACGCATGTTTTGATGGCTTAAGTCTCAATCTGAGATAATAAATTTAGACAAAAAAGAATCTATAAGTTATTAATGGTATAATATATTAAGTACTTTCAGTGGTGTAATAATTTTTATTTTAATATAGTTAGTATAAAAGTTATAGATACAGAACATTCGCATTGTTACGTAATACAACATAAGGTAAGGTTGGCTCGCGTAAAGTGAAATGTAAAAGCCACTTACCTAATGATGAAAGCAGCGACAATCTCATTCGGGGCGACAAATTGAGAACACCTTCCGGCGACGCCGCAGTCACACCGGCCGGTCTCTGGTAAATAGCTATTTATTGTGGCGTACGCTGAGACAGCTGTCTCCTACATGGGAAATTAGAGCAAAACTGTCACCCGCTTCTACTATAAACTACACCTCGTATAATCATGAGCAAATTGGTGAAATTTTACCTTATATTATTTATAATACTTTCATAAACAGGTCATCGTTAATATATTAATTTACTTATTTTTATTCAGTTAAGTTACCATAGATAGATTAAACATCAACAATTAAAACATCTCTGAGATACGATCAGTTAATCTCTTTAAGTTTAAATCGTTGAATACTTTTACAACTACGTACGTACTCATGTAATACTTTATACCCAAATATTACGATAAGGTGACATCGTAATGAGCTACCTATCAACAATTAATCAATCAGTTTCTTGATGCTAGGTATTCTTTTACTAAAAATATATTTTATTCTAATGAATCAATTAAATATAGTATGATTATCAAACATAAAAAGATTTAAGATATTTTTTTAAAATCTGGTTATATATTAAAACTTAAATTCGTAATTTCATAGATATGTTTATTTTCTTGTCTATTTCTTACTCTAAAGTTCGTGTACGTACGTAGTGAAAGGTGAGTCCCTTTAATATGGAAACACGATGATTTTCTCCGGAAACCCATGCGTTATCCCAGTCGTTTGTTAAGCTCTCGAATTATGTTGCGCCCGAGGGAGCTCTACAGGGAGTAACACAAAACAAATTTTACTTTTTTGCTCAGAAATTTACTTTGTACCTACCTGCCTGGGCACGGTTGGTAAATAATAGTCTTCCTTACTACAAACAGCAATTTAGTGGAATTGTTTTAGTTTTTGTAAGCAGATTGTAAAACATTTGTTTGAACAAAAACTAATGAGGATTTAAGATATATATCGTCGATTTAGCTATAAGTATCAGGGTTCAGAAGTACTTTTTTAAAAATGGAATTAGATTTTTTATTTAAGACAAGCTTTTCAAGGATTTAATGTACAAATTATATAACTTTAACTTTTAATGAGATGTATACTTAGCTTTATATATATTTTGATTGTTTGTACGTAAAGTATATTTATTTTCGCAAATAAAAAAATCAATTTATGAAACCTGTAAAGTATTGATTTTTCATAATGTCATATCAAGTTGGTAAACAATGGCGATATAAAGTTACGTTGCGGTGTTGTCACGGCGGACTAACACAAATAGCTCAATTAAACAGGACCGCTGTATCCAGAACATCGCCCCGACAACAAATGGACGAGTCATCTGTTCACGTACCACGTCGCATTCTAAATTGGTTGCGTGCCACGCTTTTTTTGCAAGTTTCGAATTAACCAATGCAATCAATCAAGTCCGTTTCGAACGAATATTTACTGCCGCTGCAATGGTCCCATTTATTTTAGGTACACAGAAACGTATGATGTAGGGGGGCTGAAAAAATTCAATCAGTAGTTTATATATATCTTTAATATTCTAAAAGTATCCTTCGTGTTCTCATGAGAGGCTTACTTAGGCGAATAAATCATAAGTAATGAGCTTTCGTTTCTATTCGCGGAACAACTAGCACAAGCTCTACTCTCGTGAAAGTTGTTTCGAAGCAATACGGCCGCCTGCTTAATTGGCTAGAGTTTTCGCTTAATATTTACAACTTTTAAGCAAATGCAGTTGAAATGCATTCGAGAGTTCGGCATAATACACTGCCTTAAGCTTTTGCTAAGTTTTCTTGTTGAATTAAAAATGAATTCCACTTAAACTAAAATATAAAATATGTTGATTGTTTTTATACATTCTAATTTGTACGCATTTAAGAATTATGTACTAGAACTATTAGTTACAATAGATGTAGAAAAAATAAAATATATTTTTTTAACTTCACGCTGTATCCCGCATATAGCAGGGTAGGCAGAGGGAACCAGAGAATCTACTGTTAAGACACTCCATTCTCTTTCCACATATCCGTTCCCCAATAAAATAAATATATTTTTTAAAATATAAATATAACTAAACTACTGGATATAAGCATTACACAAGTTATATCTAAATATTTAGATTTTCAAGAATTTGGTAGTATCGTTTGTGACATCAAAGCTAATGGCAATATTCAAATATTGTGACGCCACAAGCAAGCATGTAACTTGTAAAGGTATTTTCTAATATCAAAGACTTTAGGGCGTTTTATGTTAAGTAATTTAATATAACGCCGTCTAGCACAATATGTCTTTGTTTCATTTAATAAATTATGTTCCACGTGATTATAATACGATTTATGAAATAGCGGTAGTGTGTTGTTGCAAATTGAATCAGTGTTTGTAAATACTCCATATGAATAATAACAGATGTAATATATGTGTCATATTTTTAAGACAATTTTTCCAATACACATAAACTTAGAATGTATATATTAAGATGTTCATAAGTTACATACTCATAATCATAATAGTGGACAGACAGCGTACGGAGTAGACGTGTCGCAAGTTATTTTTAAACTTTTGTATTTACTGTTAACTTAATTTCAACCTTATACTCCGCGCTAGAAGTGCTCAAGTTGATTGAATTTATTTTGCGTAAAATCAGCTGAGTTTTATTAACGTACCCACTAAGTGTGAGCGTTTACTATTGATGTGTAAGTAAACAACATAGATTAAAATGTCTGCTGGAAGAGGCTTGAGTGATTCGCAACCTAACCTATCTTCACTTTCTGTTTCTTCTGAAACATCGGATGTTCAAAAGATTACTTTTCGCCATAAGAGGAAACAACCTGATGAGAATGAAAATATAGAATTAATCAAAGAAGAAGTAAGTGAAATTAAAAATCAAATATCACAAATAATGTCTATGCTAACTTCTTTCGGCAACAATCAAAAAGAATTTATGGATAAGATGTCCTCAGATATGACTGCTCTCAATACGCAAATGGGTAACATTAAAACTACAATTGAAAACGTTGTCAAAGAACAAATCGATATTAAATCGGACCTTTCTCTTCTACGAGATAAGTGTGTTGTGACAGAAAGTAAACTTGTTGCCGTAGAAACTGAATTAAGGAGTCTTAAAACAGATCCCGCTATCTGCTCGTCTGTTACTGGCTCGATTGAAGAAATAATGAAGGAAATAAGTGAAAGAGAGAGAAGAATGAAAAATGTCATCATCACCGGAATCACAGAAGCAGAATCATTTCGGAAGGAAGATAGAAATGAGATAGACAAAAATGAAGTCATGAAAATACTGAAAGAAGTTAACCCGGATTGTCCTGCACCCCATACTATTTTAAGACTTGGAAAGTACGACCGAGCCAAAAAACGTGTCATAAAAGCAATGTTTGCATCCCAAGAAGTTTGCAAACACATCCTTCGAAATAGAAGCAAAATAAAAAGTCACAGTATAAATGTATATTCAGACCAAACACCACAGCAGCGACTATTTCTTAAGAAATTAACTGAAGAAATTAAAACTAGAACGGAAAATGGTGAAACAAATTTGATTATAAAATATTTTAATGGAACACCAAAAATCATTGTCTCTCAACTAAAAGCATCAAAATCTACAAAAAACTGATTTCAGTAATTGAACATGATAAAAGAGCACTGGATAAAAACTGTGAAATTACAAACGAGAGTGTCAACGTCTATCAAATCGTTAAAAATTACAATTTTATTCATACAACTAAAAAATCACTAAGATTTTTCTATGCCAATGTAAGAAGTGTTCTGGTGCCGGGAAGATTTGATGAGCTTCTAAGTATTGTAAAATCATTCGAGAATCCTCTACATGTACTAATTTTAACTGAGACGTGGTTAAAAAGTGATGATGAAGCCAAAAGATTTAGGATTAATGGTTATACACATTATTACAACAACAGGTCTAATATGAGAGGTGGAGGAGTGTCAATATTTGTCAACGACAATCTCAATCATGTCTTAGTTGAAAGTAAATGTTCAAACGACAATCATTTTTTGTGGATTTATCTGAGGAAATTTTCGCTAAATGTTGGAGCAATCTACAGAAAACCAGACACGAGCATTAAAACCTTCCTAGATGAGTATTCAAATCAACTTGATAAAATGAAAAGAGGCCTTATGTTTGGTGACTTCAATATTAACTTACTCTCGACTGAACAAACGACCATTATGTACAGAGATGTTTTGGAAGAAAATGGGTATGAAATTAAGAACAAAATAGATGAAGCATACTGCACCCGAGAAACCGCTACATCTAAAACTCTCATAGACCACGTGTGTTGTAATTTAAAAGAAAACAAATTCCATCTAGCTTTAATAGAATCATCAATGTCAGATCACAAACAGATTTATTTTGAATTGAAAAGGTATCAACAAAAAATTCCGGAAAGGGTGCCATATGAGGCCGTTGACTATGAATTTCTTTATAATATGATGGCTGACAATAGAGATAAAAATGAAAATAACTTACACAATATTTTAGAAGAAAAGCTTCTAACAAGTGTAAATAAAAGTAAGGTATTAAAATATAAAATTCTAAATTCTCCCCGACAAGACTGGATTAACAAAACAATAATAAACGAAATAAACTGTAGAAACGATTTGTGGAAAAAACATAAAAACGACCCAGAAAACAATACAAAACATGCAGAGTACATTACGAAGAGGAATGAAGTTACAAAAATGATACAACAAACAAAAAGTTCATACTACCTAAAAGCTTTTGCTACTTGTAATAGAAAACCAGCCAAAATGTGGTCCCTCATCAATAGTCTTTCAAGCAACAAAATTAAAGAATCTAGAGGTCCAGCCAAGCTTCATATCAACAACGACAGCATTACAAACACTAAAGAAATCTGCGAGCTATTCAATGACTTTTTTTCTACAATTGGTTCTTCTCTTGCGAGAAAAATTAATATTAGTAATTTAACTTGTGATTCTGGGGTAAGTGAAACTGGATCCTCTACACATGCACTCACAGACTTCACACTTGCAACCACAAACGAAATTAATAAAATAATAGATAATTTAAATAGTAATACTAGTTCGGGAATTGAGGGGATTAACACAAAGTCTGTTAAATGTGTAAAAAACCTTATAATTAATGAGCTTACTCAATCTATAAACAATTGCTTGCGGTTAGGGACCTTTCCCGATAGTCTTAAGATTGCCAAAGTTACTCCAGTCTATAAAGCTGGAAGTAAAACCGACCCGGGGAACTATCGCCCCATCTCGGTTCTCCCTGTATTATCGAAGATTTTTGAGCGGGTTCTTTATAGTCGATTAGAACAATATCTATACTCTCAAAATTACTTTTATGAAAGGCAATATGGCTTTAGACCAAAATCGAATACGCTCTCAACTGTGACGGATACTATAACCAAAATAAAACTAAATATTGATAATAAGCTTATTGCACTAGGTATACTCATTGACTTGAAAAAAGCTTTTGACACGGTAAGTCACGATATATTGCTTGATAAATTAACTAAAATTGGTATAACTGGGAACGCATATAACATCATTAAATCTTACCTCGGAAATCGTTGTCAAGTGGTTAAAATTGGAAATACTGTAAGTAGTCCCAGAAATATTACCTTTGGAGTTCCCCAGGGATCCATATTAGGACCTCTGTTGTTTTTAATCTATATTAACAGTATTAGTCGGATTGGATTAGAAGGGGATCTTTCTCTTTATGCTGATGATACGACTTTGTTCTACTTTGGGAATTCAATTAAAGACATATTACGATCTGCTCAGAGTGATTTGAACATATTGGAGAGGTGGTTTCAGGATAATTTACTTACTATAAACGTATCTAAGTGTAACTATATAATATTTGCTACGAAAAATAAAAAGATTCCCGATCATGAACCACTTAAAATAAATAACCAAATAATTAAAAGGGTAGACGTAGATAAATACTTGGGTTTAATGCTGGATAGCACCATTTCATGGAAGCCGCATATTGATAGGGTAAAAAAGAAACTAACTTCTCTTACGGGCTTATTACGTGGAATGGCAAGATGCCTACCACAAAAAGTTAAATATAATGTATACAATTCACTTGTTAAACCACACCTAGATTACCTTATAGAGATTTGGGGTGCAGCTGCTAAAACTAACTTAGTACCCTTGCAAAAAGCTCAAAATAAACTTATAAAGGTTTTGTTCCATTACGACTTCTTAACTCCAACTGATAAACTTTACAGAGAAACTAAAATGAACATTTCGCAAACTTATATTTATAAAACATGTATTTTTGATACGTAATAAGATTCTTCATAGGAACATGCATACTCACCTAACTTTTCCACAAAAAATCTCAGGTAATCAGTAAAATTAGACTTAGGAACTGATCATATTGTACTACATACACACACACGAACAAATTACGGAAAAAAAAAATATAATGTTTGAGGGTGCCCAATATTACAATAAATTACCATTGGATATAAAACATTCTAAAACTAACAATAACATTTAAAAAGCATTTAAAATCCTATATTACTCAAATAAATATGTATGTATATAGATCTATGATACTTATATTTATGTGTGTATTATAATTCTTACATGTGTATATTAAAAGAAAATAAATAATAAATAAAAAGAAATAATAAATGAATAAAAAACTATAACAAAGACATAAACAATAAATGTATTTAATATACCCAAAATATGATCATCCATACCAGCAGTATAAAAAAAAAAAAAACAAAAAAAAAAAAAAAAAAAAAAAAAAAAAAAAAAAAAAAAACACATGTATATAAATAAAAGTATATATTTATATTGTTTTTACAAAATTACACTGATGCCATCTCCAACAGCTAGACTAAAGGAATCTTTAAAAAACATTCTTATGTGTTCATTTGCTTACAAAAACTTTATAAAAAAACACTATTTTTATTTTTCATTTTTTTTTTTACTTGATTAATACGTAACTGTCCTTTTTATGTTTTATGTTTAAATTTTAATTATTCTTATGTAGAGTGAATTGTATTATTCTCATAAGAAATAAATGTTCTTAAACCTCATATATATATATATATATATATATATATATATATATATATATATATATATATATATATATATATATATATATATATCTTTATATCACTATATATATATATATATATATATATATAGCCCCTGTTTCATTTAAACACGAAAACATACTTATAATTACAACAATCAAATTAAACTTAACGCTTGTGACTCTGTTATCCAAAGTGAAGCTAATATAAAATTAGTTTCTTTTAAAGCTATATTTGTGTTAAGTATCATATTATACCAATTATGTCATTTACAAGCCATAACAATTATTTTATCTCCGATAACCTTTACTCAATTAATAATGACATTACAAATTAAAAATTTAACCGCAAAGAGAATGTGGAATCATAAAGCAGATTCACTCTTTATACCGCATAGAGGTAGAGCGCCTTGTATTAAGACCGTGCGTTCTCCACTATCCGCTAGAAACTGGGATCTTGCGTGTCATTTGGTGGAACTCAACTCCGCGTTGTCTATTTCACTTCCAGTGACACGCCGCACTACGTCACGATTAAGATTGAAGAAATTGACGATAAAGTATAGCAAAGAATTATTTAATATTACTATATTTTTTTATTATTATTATTATTTTTTCACTTTACTAACTATATACTAACTAGGCAGTGAGATTTTTTAAAATTCATGTCAGTTCTTCATCATTTTCTATATTTAAAAACTTTACGTATCCGAGATAACGCTTTATCAAAGTGAACTGATTAAGCATGTGTTTTTCCTAAATTATATATTGTATCAAATAAGATTCAAACTAATAACCACCATATTCAATGCCACATGACTCCACTATACCACAATGGTGATGTCATTTTATTATATAATGATTATTTAATAAATAATCGTTTTTTACGTAGATAGAGAGAATTTAGCGTTGAGACATTCCTTCACCGCTTACTGTCCGAATTCAAGACATTGCGTGTTAAGTGGCGGAGTTCAACGCCGCGCTTTGTCCTTTTAGTACGAAGAAATGAAAATAATTTAAATATAATTATATCCTTAGTAATAATCGAAATTACAAGCAATCGCGTTTGCAGACAAACGCTGTCTCGCGCTACGATAGTCTCATATTCTCTCTCTCACAATAATAGTGTGTCTCATATCTCGCAATAATTATAATAATCGTATAAAATTAATAGACAATAAAAATATATCAATCATAAACAAAACTTAGTCCATATTTAGTTTTTTATAAACACGGAATAAGCTCCTATAACATATCAAAGTGACAACTAACTACTAACAAATAACTTCACCTAACAAAGTACAAGAGGACCGAATTCATCAGTCATCTTTAGATTTTTTTCATACACGGAATAACTTATAAAATATCAAAGTATCAACCGTCACGTGATTCGGCGCTCAACTAACAAAGTACAAGTGCACCGAATTGTTAAATAACCGTCAACTCCGTTTTCCACTTTCCTCCCAAAATCGAATCATTGCTGGTTAAGTGACGGAATTCAACGCCGCGTCCTATGAGCATGAAGTAATGAAAATCATTTAATTATAATTATTCCTCAAGTAATAATTGAACCCAAGACCGATTTCATTTACATATAGACACTGTCTTACGCCACGATGAACTATTATTTATTACATAACAATTATAATAATCCTATAAAAATAGTAGACAATAAAAATATTTCAATCATAAACAAAACTTAGTCCATCTTTAGTTTTTTCAAACACGGAATAAGCACTTATAAAATAATAAGTGGCGGAATTCAACGCCGCGCTTTGTCGTATCAGAAGGAAGAACTGAAAATAATTTAAATATAATCATTCCCTTGAGTGGTAATCAAACCCAAAACCAATCCCGTTTACAGACAGAAGCTGTTTTACGCCACGATGGTCTCTTATTTATTATATAATATAATAATTATAATAATCATATAAAATCAATTATTCACAATTATATCCTAATAAAAAAATCTTAAACAAACTTAGTCCATCTTTAGATTTATTTTTCAAAAACAGAATAGCCATTTATAAAATATCAAAATATCAATCATCACGTGATTCGGTGCTCAACTAACAAAGTACAAGTGGACCGAATTGATAAATAACCATCTACTCCGTTCTTCACTTTCCTTCCAAAATAAAAGCATTGCAGTTTAAATGGAGAAAATAACCGCCGCGCTTTTTCGTCCCAGAGCAAAAAAATAATTTAAATTACGTGTCCCCGGAGTGGTAATCAAATTGCGTTTACAGACAAACGCAGTCTTGAACCACGAAGGCCTTTTAGATAGAAGAAGGTATTTACATACATACATAAATAGCTTCACGCTGTATCCCGCATATAGCAGGGTAGGCAGAGGGAACCTAGTGTTGAGACACTCCGTTCCCCGAACGAAAACTTTCGAAACGAACTTTCCGCCGAATTGAGGCATTGCGTGCTGAGTGGCGGAACTCAACGCCGCGCTTTGCTTTGTCACTAAACCCAGGAAACGAAAAATTCCATTTCCCGGAGTGGCAATTGAGCCCACAACCTGTCGCGTTTACAGTCGCACGCTTGTGCTTCTGCATGACGACAGGTCATTTATTTATTATATAATTATAAGCCAAAATCAATGATAATCAATTATACACTAATAAAAATATTAAAATCATAAACTTAGTCCATCTTTATTTTTTTTCAAACACGAAATAACCATTTATAAAATATCAAAGTATCAACCGTCACGTGATTCGGCGTTCAACTAACAAAGTACAAGTGGACCGAATTGATAAATAACCGTCAACTATCTAACAACGTCTCGTAAACGTTTTAGATCATTTATAAAGAAGCCATTGCTTGCTTGTTTGTTTTTTTTTATTCTTTTTAGGTTATTTTTAACTAAACGAAGATAAGTTAAAATTTTCCTCAAGTTTTGTATCTTATTTGAATATTTAATAACCTATTAGGTATGTGATAGGAAATAGATTAAAAATTGTTTTTTCTTCTTTTTCTTCAAGTACATTAAGGAGTTGATAAACTAATAAGGTTGTACTGATACAATATAGATTAAAAATATATATTCTTCTTTTTTTTTGATTAAGGTGGGTTACTTCATAAAACAAAATAAAGTGTTTGGGTGCCAAAGAAAAGGAGGACAATTTCGAAAGTCACGAGACGTATTTAAATACGTATCAATACAACATTTTTGTTTTACATTACCTCGGCACATCCGAATGACAAATATTCTGCTTAAGCTTATCAAATATGTAACCTTGAGAGAAATTATAAACAATGATTAATTTTTCAATTAACAAAAATAATGAAAACCTGTTATAATTTTACATTATAGGAATTTAAATTATTTTCATATATGTCTATATATTTAGGTAAATTAATATTGATTAGTTTTCTAATCGGCATTAAATGGGTTTTATAGTAAAAAATAGTGCAATTAACTCCCATCCAGCCAAAGAATGTTACGTGAAGCTCACAGAATGGACATAAACATAACGAAACTGGGGAATTTGCCAAGTCGTTCTCAGGGTCGCGGACGTTTCTGCTTAAGTGAAATTGTTCCTCATACGTATAAAAAACATGCTAAAAATATTCGAAATATATTTTGCTAAAAGAAATTTTGTTTATTTTAAGATCGTATACCACTTACCTCTCAGTAACAGGTACGGCCTTGGACTTGAGCTCGTAGAACATGAAGTCCTGTTGAGGCTGACCGGTGGTCACTTCGTCCAGGATCCTTTGGTCAATATTGAAGTCATTGGTTAATAGAGAAGCGAGATCGTATCCCATATCAATACCGGATTCATCCATGGTGGAACAACACAAAAACACAAACTTTTTCACAAATAACACGTACGGCAAATTAAATTTTATATATAATGCATATTTAAAAACAATACATATTATTTATATGAGAATAGGATGAATATCTGTACAGCATCCATTCTCCCAGCTGTCTACTTGTTGCTATTGTTGACTAAAGTTATACGTATGAAATATGGGTGACTGCAATACAGCTCATTTTAGCACAACACGATTTTCTTATAACCTAGAAGATTTTTCAGTACATTCACATTTTGCCGCTTTATTTTGTAGTCTATAATTTTGTAATGGCAACATTTTACAAACTTCAAATGAATAAATTTCACAAAGTTTATGCATTTTAATCAAACTTAATATAAAATATTTTTTTAAATAAATATTGTTTGAACTTTCACTTGTTATATATTTTCTTTTTAATTAAGTTGTAAATGTTTATCTTTACGCGATTTATAACATATTACAAAACTGATGCAAAAATACATTTTTATTAAATAAGAATATATCTTGGAATTAATGATGCCAAATGCTAAATATCGCTTTAATATGTATAATATTGAATAGAATTATTTTTCACAAACATTTTTGTCTATGACTGAGTAATTTGTCACTTTGCATTTGACTTACTTATGTCTATGGTTGGTTCGCTGTATCTCTGGAACTGAATATAGTGTTTGATTTAGTCAAATTTAATAAAAACTAGATAAAAAGTTTGCATTTAGGTTTTTAAAGCTTAAATTATATTTCAAAATGTCGAAAGCCCATCCACCGGAATTAAAAAAGTAAGAAATATTGTGTAATTTTAATTTTGTAGTCTTTTAAAGTTTAGCGTCCCGCGTTCTTCATAACCTAACGAGTTTGCTAGTAACTTTACGTTGAACATCTATACAACAATGATTATCTAAACAATTATTTCAAATTTCATTCATTATTTTTAATCATAGGTTCATGGATAAGAAGCTGTCAATAAAATTAAATGCCGGACGGGCAGTGACCGGTGTACTCAGAGGTTTTGATCCATTCATGAATTTGGTTTTGGATGAATCTGTTGAAGAATGCAAAGACGGACAACGCAACAATATTGGCATGGTGGTACGTTCTTATTTATGTTTTTATATGTTTTTGGCCAATCCTGGAAGCTTGAATAGGCTTGCCTTGTGCCTTGTTGTTTTGGCCTTTGGTTATCGAATAATGGTTATTAATGGTATGTTTAACAATACATTTCTATGATATCGGCTGCAAACAACATAGAAATATGAACACAGCTGGATTTGAACTTGCTTATCTTGGAATCTGTTGAAGAACTCTAGCTAACTAAGATATACATTCTTATATGTTTACATTTGTTTAAATTGTTTTTATTGATAGTATCTGGGTGAGGATATAGCTTTTTCCTATAAATCAACTAAAGATTAATTGTAAATAAGATATTAGCTAGGATTGTAAGATGATTATATTAAAATTATTTTCACTTCCCTATTCTGGTAAACAAAGTGTGGCATAAAATTCCTCAATTTAACATGTCTGTCTTTCATATTTGAGCAAAAAGCGGTGCTTTGTCACACTACACTTCTGTAGATTAAGAAAAAATCAACAATATTTCTTCATTTGTATTCAAGATTTTATCAAAAATTATACATAAACATAAATAGCCAATTTTGTTGATATCTTGTAGGCAATATAAAAAAAATCATATGTGATAATTTCAGAATGAATAAAATAATATTTTTAACTTTGTTACAGGTGATCCGAGGGAATAGTATCATCATGTTGGAATCACTAGATAGAATATAGTATTTAGTCAATTGTCTCTAATTTAAGTTTATATTAAGAAATAAATTGTCCACAACCACTGAGGACCAGTGCAACATTTTTTCTATTGTGGTGATATGTACCTAAATATAAGGTTTATTATGATGCTGAATAAAGAATAAGTTGTAAATGTTTTTTTTTATTTGATTTTTCTTACCTTACCTTTTTTAATCTAATATCCTATTATTATTTTTTACATTCCGTTTCACGCAATTATCAATGCTTACAAAAATATAAAGAGTGTAATATTGTTTACATCTCAGAAGAATGTGTGGTATTTGAAAATTACACACCCTTTCCTTTAGATATGCCATTTATTTTACTATTGAAATACATACATGACTGTGTCAAGGTAGATACTTATTACTTAATTTTATTAAATTTGATATCCCTGAACCTTGTAATATACTACTATATTAGTAGTTCATTTTAAAAGCCATATAATAAATATAATCTTCATCTTAATTTTTTTTATTGGAAAAGGATGGCAAATAAGCAAAAAGACCACCTGATGGTAAGTGGTTACCTTCACCATAGGCATCTACAACACCAGAGTTGTTGTAAATGCGTTGCCGACCTAATGTTCAGATGGAAGCGGGAGGAAATAATGCGGTGGCTGCGGCAGTCCACCGTCGGAACCACCACATTCTGGAAAAGGATGGGTGGGAACAGGGAAAAACCTGGCTTACATGCCATCGAATCGGAACACATCATTAGGTATTTGGCGGTTCGTCTTTGACATGATAGTGGTCGCGAGTAAGTCGGAGGACGAACCTCCTACCACCAAACTACTGTGATACCCGCCTCTTACAGAACGCTACCCAGCGGCGGAGGGAAATTGTATTCTCACACCGTTACCTCACAGGGAATATAAAATTCTCATAAGCCTAGCTGGCACAAAAAGGATTCATTTTGCCTAAAATTATAAAAATAAAATTTCTACATTAATAAATAAAGTATCTACAATACCTTAGAAAACACTCATTGAAACATCAGATTCTAACATACTTCGTAAATGCTCAAATCGCTTACGTCAAAATACGACATGATAACAAAGAAATTGCTGATTTTGACATTTGAATGATAAATGCTAATTGTTCGTTATTTGTTGACAATTTATATAAAATGATAAAGTGTACAACTAATTTGAAAGTAATTTTATATGATTCACAAAAGGATTTAAAAATATTCCTATAATAATTTAATAATTAACGGACATATAAGGATTCTTTAACCTGTATACTACTGTAAGTTATATGGCTTCTTCCTGTTAATTTAAATTTTTAATTACTTCCTACGCTCTGTGTTTAGTTTTTTTATATAAATAATAAACTGGTTTTGTAAAAGTGTACAACTTCAGAGCTATAGGCTTGATTTTTTATGATAAAATTTTATTGTGATGAGGTCATCTAAGTGCATTTTTATAGGTCATAGAATATACATTATACAGTTTGTTGCTATGCTATATGATAATAATGATACTATCAATTAATGGCACTAATGTTCTAAGAACTCTTCAATGTCATTATTTATGATTTATTGTTCTAGAATACATGTTTACTATTATTTCACGTAGATTGATGTAATAAACATGCAAGACATACATCTGAGTAAGTAATTTTAGTGAATTAATATGTTATTAGCTTTTTATTTTGAATTTATTGTAATATATACTATATAATTGTAGCATTTTTTTTATCATTTAACAGTAATTAGCACAAGAACATAAATGATTTGTCTTATTAACATAAGTTAGAAGTTGCATAAAGCATCATATTATAATATAGTGGTGATTTTAATCTGTAGACATTTATTTTTACCATTTATTGTAATGTGTAATAATTAGTTTGTGTTAGATTACTCTTTTTAGATTTTTTTATATTTTACATTGTATAGCCTATTTTTAATATAAATTAATAATATATTTAATTTAATTTTTAATATAAATTCAAAATGTATATTATTATAAAGAGGAATATGAAGTGTCTTGACCTTAGGTTCTTTCTGTATACCCTGATATGTAAAATAAACTGTGAAACTAACAAAAAAATTGCTGAAAAACTTTTAACCTAAGCTCTAGTTTAATCATATAATAAATATATATATAAAAACCCCAGTGATTCAGAAAGGGATTGATAAAAAGCGTGCAAGTGACAAATTGTGATGATATGGGTAATAAATATTATATTGTTTATCAACAATTGTTACAAATTTGCATATCAAGTGACTTTGTCATTAATTGATTCAATATAATAAATATTTTTAATACTTGTGTAATATATTTATTTTTGAGAGAATTAACTAATAAATTATAGTTCAAAGAACTATGCATTTATAGCTTATAGGAATATAATGACATTGATAAATATTATTGTCACTGTTGAAAAGCATGGGGGTTTTTAATATTAATAGACATGATTTTTTAAATTTTGAAATGCAGAAATTATTTAAAAATTTTGTATCAAGCACTTTAGTTTGATTGGTTATAAAAGCTGTTAGTTGTTTTAACTATAATGATTTTTTTAATTGTGTATTGTCATCAGTCTTTAATAATTTGATGCAAAAAAGCGGAACTGCTGTAACCCACAAAATACAAAATGTTCATCAGAGCCAAAAAAGTTTTGAAATTTTAGAAAAAAACATCATCAATCATAACAATCTAATTATTAAACTTACAAATGCCATTCTTTATATTAACACCACCATATTAGTTGGTGTAAATGCAGTGTGATGAAATATGCTATTTTTTTTGCATGTGATTGTTACAGCAGTTCCTCTTTTTTGCATCAAATTATTTAAACTTTTGAGTAAATCTGTTTTTTCAACTACCTAATGAAATCTGTACAAGATCCTTTTATATAAGATTCTTTTAGTTAAATTCATATTGTAAATCTAGTTTAAAAATAATTAATTATTGTAACTTTTATTATACCTTTATACTTATTATACCAATAGATAAGAAAATAATAAACTTTTTTAAACCAGGGACGAAGCCTGCTGCCACTATGGCGGATACTCTAGACCCACTCTCACCGAGTGTGAATGATGTAGTGAGTCCTGGACTTATGCGCAAATTGAGAATGAGATTCGGAAGAAATTCTCCTCCTAGACCTCCAGGTGATGGTAAATATTTGAATTGTTATTTTTATTCACTTATAAAGATATAATATTATTCTTTATATATATAAAACTCTCGGTTTACTGAGTAACTGACAAATTATGTAAAGCCAAAACTACTTTAGGCTACTTATAAAGGGTAAGTCAACTTATATAGGTAACTGGGGCACTAAGAGAGGATTTCCAGAAATTCCAATGGAAACAGGAAAAAATTATATTTGCGTTTTGTAGTCTATACAAACATACCTTAGTTTTGGGCTATAACTTATTGTTATTATATTTTAACAATACCTATTTTTATACGACACATATTTGTCTTTTTTTGTAATTTTTTTATATAAGCAAAACATTCAGAAAGTACCTAAAATTTTAACTTGACTAGGTATGTATAGCTCAGTTAACTAGATTGTTTAAGTAGACCCAAGAGAGCAAACAACCAGCTACTTCCAGTAAGAGGTATGGGTTCAAATCCTGCTATGTATTTTTTTTAAATCTTGTATATTTAAATATTTTATTATATACTTGCTTAGTGAAAATGCATAATATTACTCCATAATTATAAAATAATAAACTAAATCGACCTAATTGTCAACATCTACAAATAAAACCTAGATTACTTAGTTGCAGTTACTTTTTGTAATCAATGAAAACCGCGGCAAGGCATTGTGCCCAAGTGTTCCAAGGTCACAAAAACATCTGGCAGGTCATTTTAAATTACACGCTACTCGCTCGCTATCAGTTGAAAAACAAACGCGATTTCGTAAACACGCTATGGTGGAGAAAAATTGTAGCGGTTATTATTTACTCTTTTTTTATTATTTTTTCTCTTTTTTTTATGTGAGTTTTGGTTGGAATGAAGTGAAAGTGATTTGTGTGTTTGCTCTATACTTACTTACTTAACTTTACCTAGCGGGGTAGTCAGAGAGAACGGAGCGCCAAACGCTACGGTTCCTGCATACCTCTTTTGCCTCGCCCACAATCATTACCCTTTCATACATGCCCTCCGGAGATCCTTATATTTTTACGTGTTTTCTTTATGTTTATTGTATAAATAACTATATAATTATCTTTATATTGTGGCTAAGTTACACATAATGTTTATAAATTGTAACATATGTGTTATTTTGATGTATAGGGTGTCCCAAAATTAACGCAAGATTTGAATTCGAACTGCAACCGCTAAGCTTTCACTATTTTTGAAATATTCTTTAATAAGAAGAAGACACGTTGTTCTATCGTGTAACGCTCCATTTTTAATAACCCTATACTGTTAGCTGTCAAATTGCTTTTTTTTCAGGGTTGCCAACACTTCACTGCACAAATGGCGGCAAAGTCAAATCTTGCGTTAATTTTGGGACATCCTGTATAAGCTATATTAATGTTGTTTCATCGGATTTTCTTCCGATCAAATTTCGCGGATTTAAGATTTTGTCTGTTAGGTGGCGTAACCAACGCCGCGCTTTATCTTATAAGAGTGGAGTAATGATTAAAACATTGTCATTCCCTCTAGCGGGAATCGAACCGCAATCACCAATAGCCTTTACAGTTAGACATTATCCCACTGCGCCACGATGGTCTCTATTTTTAGTTACTCAATATAATTCATTTCAATACATTCTAAACTGAAATAATGAACTATTTTCATTCTATTTCCTCAATTCACTAGTTTTTTTATTTTAAAATTATTTCAAGTGTTCTTATTCTTAGCAAACTTAGGATAAGTAAGATTATTACGTGTATTTTGTAGCAGTTTCGAACCTGCACCTCTTAGAATCTGAAATTCTTATAAGTATAATCTATCTGCTCTTTCCAACTAATTTTTTTTTTGTAAAAATAGTACAAAAACGTCGACGTAGCTCGAAATCTTCATATAGGTACTTTATTTGGTAAGAGTACTTGGATTTGAAGAGGAGCTGGTTCGAATCCTGTTCCGTTAAAATTTTTACATATTTCCTAATTTTATTTTATGTTTTGTCATAAGAAATTACAAATTGCAATTGATTATGGTCGCTTTTATTTCTTTTATGACTAATCAATAGTCACACTATTTAACCGCGTTAAATAATTGTTGTTAAATATTGTTCGAGCATAAAATATTGTGGCCTTAATCCATTTGTCAGTATAAAAATGTTTTTGAAAAGGCTTTGAGGTTTTTGTACCTCATATATTTAGCGAGACAAGCAATGTTAAGTCTTACTACAGAGGAAACAAGAAAATCGAGCCCACTGCTACGACGGCCTCTTAGATGTTCTTACATTGCTCCACGCACTTTTCCCGCATAGTGGGTTGATTAGAGAGAGCCAAGTGCTAAGACACTCTGTACTCCACTTTCTGCCGGAATTTGGGACATTGCGTGTTGAATGGATGCTCAACGCAACCCTTCATATTACTAGAGGAGAGAAATGAATATAATTTTTCTTTTTTTTAACTTCACGCTGTATCCCGCATATAGCAGGGTAAGCAGAGGGAACCAGAGAACCTAGTGTTAAGACACTCTATTCTCTTTCAACAATTCCGTTCCCCGTTTTCCGCAGAATTGAGGCATTGCGTGCTGAATATAATTTAAATGTGATAATTTCCTCGAGAGGGAATTGAACCCCACAGCCAATCCCATTGAAAGTTAACGTTATCTAATGCGCCGTAATGATCTTTGCATTTTATATACATGAAAATCTTCATCCATGGATTCACAGTGCTGTTTCAGAGTTTTCTTTTTCTTTTTCTGTTTCTTAGTTTCACAGCGAGTGCTGGGCAGTAGGTACTTAAGACATAAGTTCTGATATAAGTTTTAAGGCTCTTTTAAGTGCATACTAATGCTAAGACAATAGAGACGCTATTGTCTTAGCTCCTTTCTCTACCTTACTAGTATTTTATTTACAGGATATGTGGAATTCGGAGAGTTTAGATCTGAACGGCCGGGCATCAAGAAGGTCGGTACCTTCGCCGGTGTCTTCTGTCCCGTCGTGCTGTCTATGTTTAGTGCTCTCGTCTTTATACGTATGGGTAAGGGTTTTTTTTAATTTTGAGTAATTTGCGGAGAGAACTTGGTAAATCTCCCTGTTGTTTATGATTGAGTGAGCTTCAAACATACAACCTTCATAAACTTGTGCCTACGACTTATTAAACATATAAGATTATTATTAAACGATATTTTTTTTATCTTAACGCATTGATATTTAGCGGCAGAAAGGACTTAGTGTTAAGGTACTTTATTTTTAGCCCGTTTAAAGGGACTGTGTTAGACTGTAAGTAAACATTTATTCCAAAATGAACAAATAAAGATAATTTAATAATTTTATTATAGGTAGTTCAATAGAACTCATAACCATCTTGTGTATATTGTACTCTATATAATGAATTCATTCTTAATATTTATACATAATATTTTTTTTTTAACTTCACGCTGTATCCCGCATATAGCAGGGTAGGTAGAGGCAACCAGAGAACCTAGTGTTGAGACACTCCTTTCTCTTTCAACAATTCCGTTCCCCACTTTCCGCTGAATTGAGGCAATGCGTGTTGAGTGGCGGAACTCAACGCCGCGTTTTGCCTTGTTACCAAACCTGAGAAATGAAAATACTAAATTCTACATTTCCTGGAGTGGGAATCGAACCAACAACCTTTCGCGTCCACAGTCGCACGTTTGTGCCTCTGCGCCACGATAGGCGTTAATAATATTTTAATTATTATTATATCATTTTCTATATATTTATACTTTTATTATCTTTTCCCAGGTTATTTAGTAGGTAACGCAGGTCTCCTAGTGACGCTAGCACAATTCGGTCTCGCGTACCTGATAGTGGGTTTCACAGTAATGTCGATATGTGCGATATCGACTAACGGCGCAGTTGAAGGGGGTGGCGTTTATTGTATCCTTTTTCTATTTGTTTTTTATTTCTGTACTTTCCGCCGGTATATATGATTATTCTGTAATTATTAAATATGATAATTTTCACGAGAGGAACCCTCAATAGCGCTCAGAAAAAAAATATTTTTTGCAGGTTCACGCCTAAAGAGGTGCATCTCTCCCTATGGTAAGATAGTCAAAGAGAGAACCTAGTGTCAAATCACTCCGTTGTAGAACTCAGCAAAGCGTTTTTTGTTACCAGAGCGAGGTAACGAAAATAATTTAAATACAATCATGCTTCCTACTGGAGATCGAATCCACAACCACCGTGTGTACAGTCGATGCTGTCTTACTGCACCACTATGGCCTTAATAAAAGTAGTTTTACTGATAAATATAAAAGCTACAGTAAATTTTGTTCGTAATATTAAATAATATAGCTATAAAAAACTCAAAGACTTTAGATAATAAATAATCTAACTGAATCGGTGAGAGCAGAAACAACGTAAGTCACAAAAAATGCAAAAAATCCTAATCAATTTAATCTAGCTTAGAAAGGCAAGATGCGTGTTGTTTTTCTCCTCCCTCCTGCAAAATTTGAAAATCCGGACTTACGTTGTTTCTGCACTCACCAATTCAACTATATTAGACCTTTATTGTTGTTGTATGTACGCTATATCCCGCATATAGAGGGAACCTGAGAATCTAGTGTTAAGACACTCCATTCTCTTTCAACATTTCCGTTCCCCACTTTCCACCAAATTGAGGCATTGCATGTTGAGTGGCGAAACTCAAAGCCGCGCTTTGCCTTGTTACCAAACCCAAGAAATGAAAATACTAAATTTTACATTTCCTAGAGTAGGGATCGAACCCACAACCTGTCGCGTTTTCAGTCGCACGCTTTTGCCTCTGCGCCACGACAGGCATTGTTGTATACAATTAGTCATACTATGGATAATTCTAGACATTACATGTTGAATGACAATAAACAATGACACACTTTTTACAGTCCGGGGATTTACCTCTATCAATCTATCTATATTTATACAATGTTTGCGTTACTGCGTAACTAACAGACAACATACAGACGAAACTACTAGACATGGGCGTTTTCGTTTTTTAGCTGTAACGGTTACATATCGAATATGAAGTTTTCATATCCGATATCATATTCGTTTTCATATATCGAGTTTGTGTTGCGATGCGATGCGATAGTTTTCCATATAATTTAGTTTTCGTTACAATTTAGTTTTCATATCTCATCATCGAGTTGTCGTTACGTTTTGTGTGTAGTTGTTTGATATCGGATATGATAATTTAGATATCGATATGATATGATATAAGAGTCAAAACTTTTTTAGTTACGTCTTGATATATCGGTCTACTTCTCGAAAAACTACTCGACATAGAAAGGTCAAATTTATTATGTTCCTTGAGGAGAATAGCATTTTATGTTTTCTAGTTAGAACTAGGGAAGATAGAAATAGCCATATATTTACATATTCACGCTTTTTTTTGTATAGTTGGAAAAAAACATATCAAAGGTTATAAAGTTGAAGCAAACGAATATGATCATTTCCCAATGAAACATTTGAACCCATGATATATAGTATATAGGCGTCTTGTGCGTCTCAATAATAATTTAGTCTTACTAGTGGCCCCGGTGACGCGTTAACAACGCATTGTCTTTAGCAATGTTATTTTATATAAACGTGTATATGGTAGAGAGCTATGGTAGAGTGTGTAACATTTATTTTATTAATTTAATATACTTTTTATGCATTATTTAAAAAAAAATAGCGTTCTGCTCTCCTCTACATAAACTATAAGTGTGCCAAGTTTCATGGTCCTCCGTCCGCTTAATTTTCGTAAAAAGGGGTACAAAGTTTTTGCTTCACGTATTTATATATAGATTTTCTTAAATTAACATGTGGCGTTCAAATCGTGAAATTAAAAAAAAAAAAGGAAATAAAAGAATCCAAATACGAATTCAACTTTTTTTTTTAAATAAATTGAATTATTATTTTTTTAATTTTAATTTTATATGCACTAAATGTTACACATATCAATGAATATAAATAAATAATTTTACTTTCACCTCATAAAACAATAAACTCCTAAACAAATAATCAGTCATGATAAGTAGGACGCTAGGACCAGAATTCGGTGGTGCTATAGGAACTCTGTTTTTCTTTGCAAATGTAGTTTCCAGTGCTCTGTGTATATCTGCATGTACTGAAGCTTTAGTTGAAAATTTTGGACCTAATGGTAAGAACTAAAAATATACTTGAGTTTATATTTCAGCTTCTAGTTTTGCAACAAGCATATAGAAGGGGTTCGAATCCTGCTTGCAGTTTAAATGTTTATATATTTCTATAATATTTTATGGTCCTAAGTGTATTGATTATTATAATAATGTTAGGTTGAGAATGAAATTATAAAAAATTGTAAAAAAATTTAATTTATTTTGATGTCAGAGAGAGAGAGAGAGAGAGAAAATAGTGACTATATATTATTTGTACTTAAAGTACCTTTTTGTAATATTTACTTACATTTTTTTTCAGGCTATCTAGTGGGGGAATCACCTGGGTTACCCAACGGCTATTGGTATCGCTTCCTTTATAGGTAACGATGTTTATATTTTTATATATCTTTTGTATAAAACTCAAATTACTTTTAAAACTAATATAACAAGTACAAAGGAACTCTAATGCTCTGATTGTTTTCATAATTACCAAAATAATATATTAAAAAACTATTTTTAACTAACTTCAAAGAAAGGAGGAGGTTCTTAATTCTATTTTTTTAATGTGTTTTAACGTGTTACTTCTTATTGGATGAACCAATTTTGAGAACATTTTTTTATATGATAGCTAGTGTTTTCTTATGTATTAAATGGGACATTTAAATTTGGTTTAAATCTGAAGAGTAGTTTTTGAGATATTCGTAACAAATTAACTTTTTATTTTATTTGAAGTTGGTTTTCATTGTAATGTAAAGTGTAATGATTTCAGATCAGCGTTAAACGCCGCGGGTCTAGGCGTGTCTCTAGCCGGTGCGTCTCTGTTCGCGCGCACTAGTCTTGCAATATGGCTGACTACGGTCGTCTGTCTGTGTAGTACATTTTTGAGCTTTTTTGTCACTTCTCCTGGCGAGGTTAGTTTTTATATATATGTTATTTTAAAATAATAAGATTTCGCGATTTTCACAGGTTATAATGAAACCATTTTAAAAGGATTAATAAACGCTTACTTTGCTTCGCTTTAATTATGTTAACCCTTTCGCTACCCGGGCCTCAGGAGACAAATCGCCATCACAACCCAGACGATATTATATCAATTTTCATTAATTTTTGTGGTATGTATTTATTACGTTCTAACTAAGTGAAATTAGCAATTTTATCAGACCACTGTTAGTGGTCCTGCATCTATTTTATTGTTTTATAACATAACCCATCTATGTACGGTAAGATCTGGGACAAATTTGTTGTCATAAACTGGTAATGAACGCCCGTCACATATTTGTGACGCCGGGCTCTGGGAAGAAAATCGGGTCGTCACATATATGTGACGCTGGTAGCGAAAGGGTTAAGCACATATATTTAAAAAAAAGAGCCATTACAACAATGATTACTTCAATATTTTTTATAAATATTCACACTATTACTATTTTTAAAGTTTATTTTTTATTTTTTTTTTTTTTTATGGATAAATGATGGCAAACGAGCAGAAGGACCACCTGATGGTAAGTGGTTACCTTCGCCCATGAACCTCTACAACACCAGAGATGTTGTATGCGTTGCCAACCTAGAGGATATAGATGGAAGGGGAGGACAATGTAGTAGTCCGCTATCGGAACCACCACATTTTGGGGAAAGGATAGGTGGGAGAGGGGAAAACCTGGCTTACATGCCATCGAACCGGAACACATCATAAGATATTTGGCGGTTCGTCTTTGACATGATAGTGGTCGCGAGCCAGACGGAGGACGAACCTCCTACCACCAAAAAACACATACATATTCACATACTTGGGATAAGAATAGCGTTTTTGAAAAAATATAAAAAAATTGAACGTACTTCCATAACAATATATGGCTTAGCAGTCGAAATACAAGAGGAGTAGGTTCGAATCCTGCAATGTTCAAATTTATACACATCTGCTAAAAGTATTTCTTCTGAAACCCATACTATTTAAGCTTTTATACTTATATTTAAGAACATGAAACTGTTTCATTAGATAGAGAAACCAGCAACCAATCAACTCGTGAACGCAACAAACTTTACATACACCGGTCTTAGTGTCGCGACACTACGTGAAAATCTCTACCCCCATTATGCAAGAGATTATAGCACGGAGAGCGGAGAAATGGTGGACTTTGCTTCTGTTTTCGGAGTTCTTTTCACTGGCGTCACTGGGGTTATGGCTGGAGCTAATATGAGTGGTACGTATATTACTTTAGTGTAGTGATATATCTCTATGTCCTATAGTTGATGCTGAAATAAAGACTAAGGAATTATGTAATTTCATGTAATAAATGTTATTTTTTTATTAATAATATATATAGCGAATTTCATAATAATATATATTAATAGCTACCGAGAAAATATAATTTTTACCTTAAGAAAGTCACCTCAATAACTGACAACTGACTTCAAATAAAATACACAAGAAGTTAAATTATTATTTACGAATAACTCAAAAACAGATCATAATTAAATTTAATTGGAACCACAGGAAAGGAACCACATCAGAAGCACTAGCTATGCGATAACAGACATAAAATAAATAAAGCCAAATTGATAATCTCCTCCTTTTTTAAAGTACTTACAAATATCTGAATTGCTACAGATAAAAAATAATATAAATAAAAAATTAAAAAGAAATAAGTCTCTCTTTCTCACCTAAGACTCTCTTTCACTCTGTGAAACATAATAAGAGGATAATTAAAATCTAAGTGTCATATCACTAAGTTGTACCTACTTACAAATATATGTATTAATTATTTCCAGGTGAACTAAAAAGTCCATCTCGCAGTATTCCCCTCGGTACGTTGACAGCGTTGTTATTCACGGCGTTGTCTTATGCGGCCTTGTCGGTGTTAACCGCTGCGACGTGTTCAATGGAATTGTTGCAAAATAATTATGTTTATTTACTGCCCATTAATGTATGGCCGCCTTTTATAGCTGTGGGTGAGTTTTTGTATTTTTTTTATTTCTACCTACCTACCTACCTAACGTCACGCTTTATCCCTAGCGGGGTAGTCAGAGTTCCGGAGCGCCAAACGCTACGGTCCCTGCACACCTCTTTCGCCTCGTCCACAGTCATTAACCTCTTCATGCATGCCGTCTGGGCAGTCCTCATTTTTTATTTTTATTTCATACATATATTAGTACGTGAAGGATACCCTTTTTTAAAATAATTGTAGGACACAGGAGTACGATATTTGGCACAGTTAAAGTATATGTGGAGATAAAGTGCAGAAAGTCAATATTTTTCATTAAATTATTAAAATATTTATAACACAAACTACTGTTGTATCGTGCTGTATCGTGTTGTATCAAAGTTTTACGTGTCAAGGAGCTATTATAAAAAAGACTTGAAATTATTAGATAATAGAAGAATTCAATATCATACGATTTTTATTTTGATATATTTCTAGAACTTTTACGAACACTTTTTGTTGTTTATTATTTTTTTTTTTTTCAATGCCAGTTATTATTGTATTAATTTGTTAAAATGTATCATTATTATATGTGATTAATACATTGAAAATGACGGTAACATACATACATACATACATACATACATAGGCAGAGGAAACCTAGTGTTAAGACACTCCGTTCCTCACGTGACTGACATGACGGTAACCTAATATTTAATTATATTTTCAGGAATGTTAACAGCGACATTTTCAGCCGGTTTGTCCAATTTAATTGGTGCGTCTCGTGTGCTTGAAGCGTTGGCTAAAGATAATATATTTGGTGAGTTATTTTGTCATTTTTTGATGATTTTATTTGAAGTAGATTTTTTTTGCTAAAATTATGAAAAGTTATGAAAGAATTTTTATACGTTTTCCAAATATGTTTTTCATTTCCTAAGTGTGTGATTAGCACTTTAAAACTTCAAAAATATTTAATAAATAGCATTCTCTCTTTTCATATATTTGTTCTTTGAAATAATCTTTGGCTAGTAGAAATTTGTAAAAATCTCTCTACAGAGATTTTTGGTGGTAGGAGGTTCGTCCTCCGTCTGGCTCGCGACCACTATCATGTCAAAGACGAACCGCCAAATATCTTATGATGTGTTCCGGTTCGATGGCATGTAAGCCAGGTTTTCCCATTCCCACCCACCCTTTCCCCAAAATGTGGTGGTTCCGATAGCGGACTACTACATTGTCCTCCCCTTCCATCTATATCCTCTAGGTTGGCAACGCATACAACATCTCTGGTGTTGTAGATGTCTATGGGCGAAGGTAACCACTTACCATCAGGTGGTCCTTTTGCTCGTTTGCCATCCTTTATCCATAAAAAAAAAAAAAAAGAGATGCTAGTAACATAAATAAGTTGTAACAAGCCTAAAAGAATTTCGACGCAGCCGGATATAGAACGCATGGCGTTGTGGTCAGAGCACTACGACGGTTCCCAAAAGGCGCGGGTTCGAGTCCCGCTAGTTTGCTCTTTATACAATATAAATATCTCGAATACTTGGAAAATCTTTTTGTGGATTGTTTTAAAATAAACTTAATATAACTTTGTATTATTTGATAATTGTTAATGTGTAATGTGTATATAATAGCATATGTGTGTTTATAGTAATTTAATATGTCCAAATAGTTTATGAGACCATTGTAGCTTAGTTGGACAGTATCTCACTGCAAACGCGATTGGTTGTGGGTTCGAAACTCACTGGGGGGAATGAATATACAAATATTTTTCGTTATCCTTTTCTGGTAAGAGATAATGTACGCCTGTCGTGGCGCAGAGGCAAGCGTGCGATTGTAAATGCGACAGGTGGTGGGTTCGATTCCCACTCTAGGAAATATAAAATATAGTATAGTCATTTCTTGGGTTTTGTAACAAGGCAAAGCGCGGCGTTGAGTTCCGCCACTCAACACGCAATGCCTCAATTTGGCGGACAGGAATGGACAGGTGGGGAACGGAATTGTTGAAAGAGAATGGAGTGTCTTAACACTAGGTTCTCAAGTTCCCTCTGCCTACCTATATGCGGGATCCAGCGTGAAGTTAAAAAAAAAAAGAAAGTAAAAGATATTGGAGTATGGAGTGGTGTAAGAGGTTCTCCTTCCGCATCTTGTTATATTGGAAAAAATAACTTTTGTATTATAGATATTCTAGAATTTACTTAGCATGATTTTTATGGCGACCTCCTCAATTTGAGGTTAACAATTGATGTGGGGTTTTGTTTTTTAACCAAGCAAATCTAATCATTTATATATAATTAAAGAGTTATATACTTATTTTTTTGACTTTTGACAGGTTTTCTCCTACGTCCGATGGTATCTCGCTCCGGCAACCCGGTGGTTGCGGTGATTGCGTCCTGGTTGCTGGTTCAAGTCGGGATTATGGCGGATTCTTTGAATACTATCGCTCAGGTGTGTTGTTTATCTATTGACTAATTCTCGCTTGCAGTTTCGTTTGCGTGCATTTTTATAATATAAATTGCTGTTTTTTCTCGCTGCTTTGGGAATTTCGGAGAAGCTTTTACCTAACCCTATATTCTTCAAGGTCTGCCAAATGGCGCACATGCCAAATTTATTTGGATTTTGGGCTTATATGCATATTATTAAAGACTAGTAGCCCTATTGACGTGACAAAATACTTGTTTTCTTAGTGAACATATAGTTAGTGAGTAGTAGTAGTAGTTGTGAGTGATATATATTTTATTAATTCAATGGATTTTAGATACATGGTTATAAAAAATATAGCTTACCTGCATTTCTTCTTCATATACAGTATGGCATATATGCTAATTTACATACACCTCCGTTCGCATTGTTTTCTTGAAAAGGCATCCAAAGTTTTCCCTTTGCCTAATAACATAAGAATATATTAATTTTCAGGTGAATTCCGTGCTCTTCATGATGAGTTACTTCGCTATAAACTTAGCGTGTCTCGGATTGGATCTGGCGTCTGCTCCTAATTTTAGGTACGTTTTTTTTTGTTGGTATGAAAACTTGCAATTATTTTTTAACTAAGTTTATTATATCAAACATTTTTTCGGTTCAACAGACAGATAGTCACCAAAATCGTCTGTTAATTATTTAAATTTTATATATATATATATATTTTAACGTTACGCTGTATCCCGCATGTAGCAGGGTAGGCAGAGGGAACCTGAGAACCTAGTGTTAAGACACTCCATTCTCTTTCAACATTTTCGTTCCCCACTTTCCGCCAAATTGAAGCATTGCGTGTTGAGTGGCGGAACTCAACGCCGCGCTTTGCCTTGTTACCAAACCCAAGAAATGAAAATACTAAATTTTATATTTTCTAGAATGGGAATCGAACCCACAACCTGTCGCGTTTACAGTCGCACGCTTGGGCTTTTGCGCTACGACAGGCGATTTAAATTTTATAATGAATGAATTAAATTGTTTTAAGATTTTAAATTCATAAGGATAAGTTTATAAATTTGAATATTAAAGATAATACCTTAGGTTTGATTTTTACGAGTTATTTTTGAAAGATTATTTTAGCGTTCGTACAAATTTTATATTTGTTTGTTACTTTAGTTATATGCGGAAGTTTAAGCAGTTTCTTATGAGATTGATTGTGTTCGATAGTTTAGGATATTTTATCAGATTGTTATATTCGGTTACTATTACGATTTAGGTTATGTTTAATGTTTCGCGAGTCGTAATTTCTTAGATATCTTTTTCTATTGTATAGCGTTGTTTCACCAATGTCTATACATGTTTGTTTAATAGTAGGTTGACGTTGAACCAGTTTTCTCTGAGATTGATATTGTACGAATGATTTTTGTAATGAATTTCCTGTTTTGTTACATATAACGAGAATTTTTGTGAAAAATCACCACCGTAGCGTAGATTTTTCAATAGCCATACAAATAGATTCAAAAATAGTATAAACATATATGTATAGTTAGTAATTTTTATAATGTTTAGTATTGTATATAACATGCAATTGCTTCGGTCCCGCAGACCGACGTTCAAGAAGTTCTCGTGGTTATTGTGCTTGATACTCTATATCCCCACTATATCTATCATTACCCCCTCCCGCAGACCGACGTTCAAGCAGTTCTCGTGGGTGTCCTCCCTGTCGGGGCTGTCGGGCTGCGCGGCGCTCATCTTCTCCCTCCGCCCCGCGTACGCGTGCGGCGCCGCGCTGGCGTGCTGCGCGCTCGTGCTGGCGCTGCACGTGCTGTCGCCCGCCGCCGCGGACCCCAAGTGGGGGAGTCTCAGTCAGGCGCTTATATTTCATCAGGTAAGCTATGGTTAGAGACCGACTGATTGACTCATGTGAAATAAGTGCGTTTGAGTCTCAATGAGGCGCTTAGATTTTATGAGGTATGCGAGTATGTGAACCGTGTATGTAAAATACTGAGGGAAAGGCAGATCTAAAGTTTTTTTTTTAAGTTAAAATGTAAGAAAGATAGCGCTTTCTCGCCTTATCCCGTGTATTTTATTGAACACTTTATTATGCCAATACTAATCGATAAAAAAAATAACGCATAGTAGGGTTGTCAAAAATAACTTCATATCAAGATTTCTTTTTCACTTTCCATTTAAATTATACATGTTTTCACATGACAGAACTCGATGTCATGCTCTTTCTAACCATAAACGATAGAATAAAGTAGTTTACATATACCTCCTTCAATTTGAAATCGAACACACAACCAATCACAATGGTAATGAAATATTAACCACAGCGCCTACAAGGCTAATTTTGAGTGATATTAAAAAAATAGCAGACTGAATAAAATAAAAACTTAAAAAAATATCTAGATGATGATGATCTGAAATAATAAAAATATATAAATTTAACTTTAAAAAAAAAATAAACAGCCCTTTATCATTATATAAATAATTATGCTGTAGTAATATTAAAATATTAACATACTTGGATATTTTATAATAATATAAAAAATATTAAAATTTTGAAAAAAATATATATATATATATTACATATATTTTGCCCACAATAACTATTTTTTTTATTATACAAACAAACAAATATTTGCCAGGTCAGAAAATACCTCCTGCTGCTAGACCCTCGACGAGAACACGTCAAGTTCTGGAGACCACAGATGCTGCTACTCATTGGTTCCCCACGACAAGCTGCTCCTTTGATAGACTTTGTTAATGATCAGAAAAAGGTAATATGTTTTTTTATTTATTTATGGTAAATATTGGTATTAATATGTATGACTTGTAATATTATTTGTTCGAATTTTTTGGACGTCTTATATTGATAGCTATATGTAAATAATAAGTTAATAGATTCATACTTTATCTCGCATAAGGTTGTCAAAAAACTGAAAGTCTGACTGGAAATCGAACCTACAACCATCGTGTTACGGTCAGACGCTGTCCGACTGCGCTACGATGGCTTCAATGAATAAATATATAATAAATATATAATATTGATATTCTAGGGTGGTCTGTTCGTCATCGGTCATGTGAGAATCGGACAGTTAGATGGTACCGGAGACCCCTTGGCGGAAGAACATAAGTATTGGCTCAAGTTAATTGATCATTTGAAGGTAAATACATATTTATTTGTTGTTATTATTTAATCTGTTGATAATTTTATGTTGCGAGTAAGTAATTCAGTAAGATCAGGAGCTTTGAAGGAAATGGCGAAGAGAATGACAGTACTATAATTGTGAAAAATAATTATTTACACGTTCATATATTGAATGTATTTACATACATACATACATATATAGCTTCACGCTGTATCCCGCATATAGCAGGGTAGGCAGAGGGAACCTAGTGTTAAGACACTTCGTTCCCCACTTTCCGCCGAATTGAGGCATTGCGTGCTGAGTGGCGGAAATCAACGCCGCGTTTTGCCTTGTTTACCAAACCCAGGAAATTAAAAATTCCATATCCTGGAGTGGGAATCGAACCTGCCGCGTTTACGGTCGCACGCTTAAGCCTCTCCGCCACGACAGGCGTTGAGTGTATTTTATATTATAAATATTACCATATAAAATATATGTTACCTTAGCATCTTGTCAATACACTTGTAGAAAAGTAGCATGTGTGTGTCATACACACACATATGGTAGATATGGTGATATTATATTCAGACTGTGTGTGTGTGTGAGTCAATAAATTTTGATGTCCTATTAAAAACACAACACTACGCATTCAAAAAAATATATCAAAAATGTTGCTGTTGTTGCCCACTAAAAAATTATGCAGTAACACTCATAGAAAAATACTATCAAATTGAGAACGTCAATTTTTGAAGTCAGCTACACAATCGAAAATACAAAATAACAGATAAAAATTAGACGCCATTACTGCTCGCGAACGCATCCGCAGAGCTATGACTAGGTAGGATCAGTGAGGGCGGGCGCGGCTCATCTCACACGCCTATCAGGACTTGGTGCTATGAAACCTGATACTGTGTTGTTGGGCTTTTGGGACTCAGCGACACCCAGAGATTTCTTTAGAGAGTAAGTCATTATCTATGTATAGTAGGGTGGGTCGATTTTCATTTCTTTTTTATATCAATCATAGGGGGCCCTTAAAGTTTGCGTTATCGTCATATTATTACAAGAAAAATATTTAAATAAATATTAGATATATTTATTAGTCCGCTAACGCAGCTTAAATAATCGCAAAAATACGCATTTTGCTTCAATTTCAAACTCATTAAATTATTTAAAATATATATTTTTCGACAAACAAACAAAGTTAAAGACAACTTTATTGTATTAAAATAACTTTTTATGCATAGTTCTAAGTTTTTTTGAAATGGTACATATGAAGAAAACAACTAACTAACCTTTGCGTTGTTATTTATTTAGTGATTTTTGATACGTTATAACGAAGTTTTACCTTGAATATATCTTTTTTCCACCAAGACAAGAGAAAGCTAGAAGCTTCTGCTAGATTCTTTGGAAAACAACCAGTAGTAAGTAAAATAAAAAATGGACATAAATTTAAGTTTCTATCGCAATAAAGTCCTTGTGGAAAACTGTTATGATATATATTTGAAGCTGATTCAATATCTACAAAGTAATATATCCAAAAATTATACGCGAAAAGTAGCAAGTTTTAAAGTCGTCGCTTTGACTACTTTTTGATATAGGATGATGTAAACGTGAAATAACATGATCGCGCACGTTGCAGCCCGTCCTCCCCGTACCAGACGCAGCAGTTCGAGGTGGAGGGCGTGTCGCTGTTCCCGGCGCGCTCCCCGCACTCCCCGCACTCCCCGCGCTCCCCGCGCTCCCCGCACTCCCCGCGCTCCCCGCACTCCCCGCGCTCCCCGCACGCGCGCCCGAGCGCCGCCGAGTACGTGCGCGTGGTGTGCGACGTGCTGTGCGTCAACAAGAACATCTGCCTGTGTCGGCATTTTCATCAATTGGACATGGCGGCTGTTGAAAGGTTGGAAGTTTTGTTTTTTTTTTTTGCTTTTTGCAGCTTTATGAATTTTCCAATAGAGTAGAGCAAGATAGAGAACCTAGTGTCGGGGGGTCTTGTCTTTTCATTACAAGTGTTAAGTGGCGAAATTTAACGCCGTGCTTTGTTTTATTACAACGAATAAAAAAAAAAATATTTATGCTCAAGAAACTTGCATCGAACCCACGACCACTTGCAGTTTACAGTGTGACGTGGCGTAGTGACGCCACGATATTTTGCGGTGATAAAATTACAATTTCTCTTATTATCATAGTTATTCATGTAAAATTTAATCACAAATAACTTAATACCACCTTTTTAATATTAAAAATACAATGTTTATTACTCTTTCACACTAAAACTACTGAACGGATTTAGATGAAACTTTACAATAAAATAATTCATATATTAGAATGACATATAATATATAATATTTATTTTTCTGTATTTTTATTTAACCATAATATAACTATAAATATTTATGACTACATTTCTCTTATTATTAGAAAATCATCATCACTCAAATACATTGACGTGTGGTTAGTAGAGATACTATCGCCATCTAAGGAAGAAGCTTTCACAGTGCGAGCGCTATTCGCCTTACAACTTGCTGCCGTAGTGCGATCTGCGCGAGGATGGCAACATTTGAGATTACGGGTCCATGTTGTTGCTACTAGCCCTGCTGTGGTGCTTGGAGGTCAGTGTTAGAAATGAGGAGGGGGAGTCCCTATTTACCCCTTCTAGAGAGAGACAGAGAAAGGTAGGTAGGTAGGAGTGGCAGAGGAAAGAGTGGTAGGAGGGAGGATTTTAAGAGGGAGGGTGGTAGGTGGAGACAGGGTAAGTGGTTAGAGAAAGTGTGGCATGTAGGTAGACGATGATGTTAACTTCTTCATTTTGATGTCGAACCAATATCAAACTTGTGGCCATTTTCCATTTAGAATTATTATATTTATTTCCAATTATTAAACATTAAAATATATATGCTTTATATAAAAAAATAAATAAATTACCCATTTACCTTCAATTTTCCTCACAGAAGGAGGTAGGACGTACCCAACAGGCTTGGATCCTGCGTTGGACCCCAACATCCCTGAGCTGTCTCCAGGCAGACCAGTCCAGGAGCGTCTCGCCCAACTCCTCAAATTATTGAGGATAAATGCTACTACTCATACTGTGAGTGGTTTTTATTTAGTAATTACTTTTTACAGTACAAATATAAATATGTAATTCAGACGCCATTATGCCCCAGTCGTGAAAAGCTTGTGTGATAGTTGTTATTTCGATCTATTTTATTTTGTTTTTTTTTTTTAATAATTTTTCAAGTCATGTGTTATGTACTATAGTTTAATTACAGGTGATTTAACATACATTTATAAATATATATGTTAGTATATAAAAAAATTAGGTAGAAGATTAAGTAATAGAAATAATTAAGCAACATTTAATACGTTTTTACTTTTTTTTTAAACACAGGTAAGCGAATGGCCGACATTAGAAGATACAAGCCGCTGGTCGGATCCTAGCTTAGATGAAAACAGCGTTTACCAACGAGTGCCTATGAGTTATTTACAAAAGTATGTATATATAGGGTATTTTTAGTGATTATACCAATATATTTCCAAAATAAACATTTTATCACCTAGACACTATGACGTAACAATATATATAATATTTTCGACGTGGCTGGATAAGCCCGTATGGTCTAGCGATCAGATCGCTTGGACGGTAAACAAGAATTGTGGTTTGAGTCCCGCTACGTTCAAAAATTTTATATTTTTTCTATAATTAACGACAATGATTTTACGAAAAACACAAAAACTTTAAATAAAATGCGCAAAAAAATAAATTATTACGAATAACTCGAAAACTACACATTAGATATAAACTAAACTAAAATAGGATCACATCAGAAGTACTAGCTATCATATAAAAAAAGAATCATCCTTTTCAATCAAATTAGATTAATTAAAAAAGTCGATCTTTTAAACTTTTCATTTTTTTTGAAGTCGGTTAGAATGTGTATTCTCAGTCAAAGTCAAATAATTTTATTCGAAATAAGGAGTTACAAGCTTAATTTTTGGGAACGTCAAATAATTTACCACCGGTTCACTAAATTTAATGCCTCAGACCTGAGAAGAACCGGCGCAAGAAACTCAGCGGAACTACTTTTTTTTTCTCATAATTCCACCATTACAAATTTTACAAATATTTATTAGTGACGAAGTGATTAATATTTTATTTCTGTTATTACAGAGTGAATAGAATAATCAAATCTCGTTGTGATGAAGGCACTGCGGTTACCTTTGTACAGCTCCCCCCTCCTCCCAAACTACCCCCCACTCCCTCCTCCGCTGATGACGCGATATGTATGCAGTATTTGAAGGTATGTAAATTAGTGAAAAGTAAGAACTTTATTATATGAAATCTAAACACATACATACCACACTAGAAAACGTAATAAGCTAGAACTTCCAAAAACCAGAACCAACTATGGAAAGAAAAACATTTTATTTGAAGGAGTTCAAATTTATAATAAACTATCAGATTTAATCATTAATAGCAATAGTTTTCCTATATTCAAAAAACGTGTAATGGAATATGTGCAAAATAATTTATAAGTTAATGTAACCCCTACCTAAACATGTTTGTGTAATATTGCTATCCGCAACTGTATACTATTCATAAGGCAGACTTTTAAATGTACCCTCAAGAAAAATTATTGTAATTTCTTATTATAAGTGAACTTTTGTGTTCTTTTTGAGAAATAAATGTCTTTAAACCGAAGTACAAGTCGTGGCGCAGAGGCACAAGCGTGCGACGGTAAATACGACAGGTTGTGGGTTTGATTCCCACTCCAGGAAATGTTAGTATTTTCATTTCCTGGGTTTGGTAACAAGGCAAAGCGCGGCGTTGAGTTCCGCCACTCAACCGCAATACCTCAATTTGGCGGAAAGTGGGGTACGGAATTGTTGTAAGAGAAGGGATTGTCTTAACACTAGGTTCTTTGGTTTCCTCTACCTACCCTGCTATATGCGGGATACAGCGTGAAGTTAAAAAAAAAAAAAAATATATATATATAATAATTTATTTTTTTATTCTATTTTTAGGTTTTAGATGAATTCACAAAGGACCTATCTCCCACAATATTAGTTAGAGGACTCAAATCTGTCACATCCACATCTTTATAAATGAATTGACATTACAAATAGATTGAATATATTTTTTATAAATAATTATTAATTATACCATATTATTGTAATGGATGATTTTAGAATTTAGATATTTTTACTGATTTCTTTAATTATCTGCATATCTTTTATTGATTTGTTTTGAGTAACATTTTCTGTAGCAGGCGTGAATTAGTTGGTAAATCGAAATGTTACTTTATTGGGACAGGTATTTTTATGTGTAAATTCTATCTTTATGTAAATTAAATACTTTTTACTGAAAATATATAATATGCTTGATTTTTTTTTGACTAAGATTATTGAATATATAAATAAAACAAATTTTAATGACTATTAATATATAAAAATATATATATGCAAGTTGACTTATCAACTTATTCACGGTTGCTATATATCTTTCATGCTATCCTTTTCACTCATATGCATTCTATAATGTATCTCTTTCTAATAAAGGCTTTTATTATTGTTACTAAATCTATTAAACTAATATATAGCTTTCATAATTTATTATATATATACATATTATTTATATATACCAAATGACTGACTGACAACATTATTATTACTGAGTGACTGACAGACAACATACAGGCGAAACTACTTCCCATAGAAATCTGAAATTGACCATGTAGGCTCCTTGGGAAGTATAGGGTAGCACTAAAAGAGGATTTCTGGAAATTCCAACGAAAACGGGAAAAAAAAGGAAATTTAAGTTTTAAATATCAAATTTTAATTAAAAGTAATGCAGATAATTAAATTGACTTCCTTTATAGTGAATATTTTATATGTTTTCCTTATGTCATAAAATTATAACTGTGATTTTAGTTCAATTCCATTAAAGAAAGTAGATGGAGTGTTAACTAGATGTGAATTTCATTTATATATTAATTGCAGAATAAGTTACTATTAAATTATTATTTAGATTTATTCTTTAATTTTATTCGGCGTTGAGTTCCGCCAATCAGCACGCAATGCCTCAGTTCGGCAGAAAGTGGGAAATGGAGTGACTTAACACTAAGTTCCCTCTGCCTACCCTGCTATATGCGGGATACAGCGTGAAGCTATGTATGTATGTATTTAATTCTTTAAGTCTTTGAATGTTTCTATTAAAAAAATATATATATTGTTTCTCTTTTTTTTATATTTCTGTCTCTTTTTTATCTAACATTTATTAAAGTCACTTTTTTCTTAATGATATTAAAAGAAACTATTTGAAACGGATTAATCACGTATATTTTAGCAGGTACTACCTGTGACCACGGACTACTGTAAAGTGTTCGAAACGTCTGGTTTCCAAAAATGTATTTTCGAATATACGCGAATCCGGTTAAAATAGTTAAAGTTAAATTATAATTTATATTTATTCTTTAAGTCTTTGAGTGTTTGTATTTAAAAATATATATATTTGTCCTTTTTTTATGTATTTTTGTCTAACATTAATTTTATTAAATTCACCTGTTTCGTTTTTCCATATTAAAAATATATCCATACGAGGCGAGTATAAGTTGATGAACGTCGTTTAATAGTATACTTTTATGTTATTTAATTGTTTTTTACCATAACGTGTTTGATTTCCTTGACATTTTAGTATTTAAAAAAACTTATTTAGAAAACGTATAAAAATTTGAACACCGCGGGACTCGAACCCGCGCCTCTTGGATACCGTCCAAGCGTTCTGATTTATACGCTTGGTACAACTTATTTATGTAGTTAGCATCTCTGTAAAAATATATTACAATCAGTTTTAAGAAGCGTATAAGAATATCGACGCAGCTGGATGTAGAGATCATGGCTTAGTGGTCAGAGCGCTTGGACGGGAGACAAGAGGTGCGGGTTCGAGTCCCGCGGCGTTCAAATTTTCATACGTTTTCTAAATATGTTTTTCGTTTCCTAAGTATGTGATTAACACTTTAAAAACTTCAAAAATATTTTAGTATTTGTTTGTATATAAGGAATCCTAATGTCTATTAACATTTATATAAAATATATATACAAATCGACTTATTAACTTATTCACGCCTGCTATGGATATGTAGTATCCTTTTCAGTCTCAGAGATTTTTCCTAATTTTTTAATAGTTAACACTCCATCTTTGTATAATGTGGTGCGGTTTATAACATTTGGTTATTTTTTAAAGTATTATTTAACAGTTAAGTTTTAACTTTGGTTACGCCTTAAAGGCAATGTATTTATATTTTAGATTTTTCTTCCATTGTATAGTAGAACCTTTTTAAATCTAATTTCAAGGGAATTAAAACTAATATAAAATCTATTATATAGTATTTGATAAATATCTAACAATGTTAACAGTATATAGCAGGGGTTCCCAGCTTTTCTTTTTGTTTAGGCTCCGAGGCAACAAAAAATAAAATATGCGTTCTCTTGACGAGCGATCTTTTACCCTCTATTTGGGAAGTTAGGAATTAGGGAATTCCTAACTTCCCAAATAGAGGATAAAAGATCGAGGTAAGAAGAAAAGGTAAGAAGATAGAGGTAAAAGAAAAGATGTAAAAGATTACATTGAGAAAAATATTTAAAAAAGTATAAAAAATTGAACCTAACGAAACTTGAATCATAAGAACTACCAACTATGGCTTAGTGGAGAGAGCGCTTGTGAGTATTCTAAGAGGCGCAGGTTCGATTCCCATTGCGTTTAAATTATTGTACTATAGTTGTGGATTTGGTACCCCTTTAAAGGTTTATAGAGATTTTACTGTCTAAATTTGTGTAAGTTAATAATTTTAGCTGACAACACTTAATTTATTATTTTTTAAAAAAAATTGTGACTTTTTAAATGAAATGACATAATTTGACGCAGCGTTGAGTTTCGCCATTTAACACCCATTTTTGTGGTATGGGGCGGGAAATGAAAGAGAACAGAGTGAATTGACAGTATGTTCTTTCTGATGGCTCTGCTGAGCGGGACAAAGCCTGAAGCTGCAAAAATAAATGAATCTTCTAATTTTATTTAATTTTTGAGTGTGTGTCAGCTAATTTACTAAAAAAAATATCATATCATATCATATCATACATATGATATGATATTTTTTATGATATGATACTCGAAATTATGATATTTTTTTATGATAGTGTACATTTTATTATATAGTTATATGTAATAAGTGAATAGTTACGTCCATTTATGAATTTCATACCACTATATTTCATACTTTAAGGAAGAAGGAATATGTTAAGGAAGATGTATGTATTCGAACCAGGCGCGAATAAGTTGATAAGTCGATTTGCATTTATTTTTTTTATATTATTAATCATTACTTGTTCCATCTATGGAAATAAATGACTAAATCGTAATATTTTGAGCAAATCAAATACTTTCAGTTACAAAAGAAATTTAAATAACAATAAAACAATTGAGTCTATATTAGAAAATGTATATGCTGAAATAGTTTTATTTTGAATTTATCAACTAATTCACGCCTGGTATGGCTTTCTTATATTCATTGGTGTGGAAATCGAACCCACAATCATTGTGACTATTATCGTGTTACTTTATTATTTAAACCTGTCTTACCTTGACCTATTGGCTATCGACAGTCGTGGCGCAGAGGCACAAGCGTGCGACTGTAAACGCGGCAGGTTGTAGGTTCGATTCCCATTCAAGGAAATGTATAAGTTTAGTATTTTCATTTCGTGGGTTTGGTAACATGGCAAAGCGCGGCGTTGAGTTCCGCCACTCAGAACGCAATGCCTCAATTCGGCGGAAACTGGGGAACGGAGTGCTTTAACATTTGGTTCTCAGGTTCCCTCTGCCTACCCTGCTATATGCGGGATACACCGTGAAGCTAAACAAAAACCCTATTGGCTATCTCCTTTTTGACTAACTTTAAAAAGGAGATATTCAATTTTTTTAACTAAACTATTGACTTTAAATAAATATTGAATTAATTAACGAAACTTGTCAATTGCTTATGAAAAGGCCTTTAGAAACGTTTTTGTATACATTTTTTATATTAGTGTAATAAATTGATATTTATGAATGCTGTCTCTTTTTTTTATATGTCTATCTCTTTCTTTCTTTTTTTTTTTAATTTTATGATTTTTGACGTTTATTCTTAAGGTTATAGATAATATATTGTTTTACCAATACAATGTCAAAGTAATATGCCAAATAAGAATAGTGATTAAATAAAGGTGATTTTTTAAATTCTGTAACTTTTTTTGATATAAAAATATCAGTAATCATTAATTTTGCCGTGCTTTCTTTTTGTTTTATATAATTAAATAGTTTAACATTATATTTTTGCTACTTTGGTAAAAAGAGAATAGAATTTAATGATATTTTTACTTTACATCGAAAATATCTAGAAAATATTGTTCAAGATCAAAAAAATCCAAAAGAATAAAAAAATAAACAAGCTTTTATTGACCTTTAACTAACATTATGATAATTTTGAAAAATCTGTTTATATTGGATTCGTCAGTTAATATTATTATGAGGAAGCTAAAATTGGATGAGAATTTTGATCATGGGGCTTTTTTTTTATTTGTATCAATATTTGTATATATCCGTACCAGGCGTGAATAAATTGATAAATCGAAAATGCATTCATTTCAAGGCAGGGTCTTTTAAATTTCACTTCTATAAACTCAGTTTTTTATGTTATTACTAGCAAATGTTTAATATACTAGGTTTTTTTTTAATTTAGTAATTTATTTACTTTATAAATTTATTATTCAAGATATATTTATGCAAATCGACTTGTTAACTTATACACGCCTACGGATTTTATATATGAATTTAGAATAATTATTTTAATTTAGTGTAATTTAAATTTATGATTATTTGATTATGTATTTAATGTGGGATCAATTATTATTGCTTTAGTTTAGTTAGTCTCCTTTGATATGGTAAATATATATTTTTTTCTCATAAAATGCTTTTTTTTATTTCATACCTATATCTTTGAATGCCAATTTATTAAATAATGTTGGAATATCAATTGATTTTATAGTTGGTCAACTGACTTCTTAAATTTTCAAGTTGTTTAATAGATTGTCAATTGATTATTATACAAAAACTAATCTTTTATAATTAGTATGTCTTTTGACTTTTAGTAAAAAATGGTTGCCGCCACTCATACTGTGTTCTTTACGTGTTAGAACTTACGAGTCGAAAAGCAGTCTCTTCGAGTACTCTTTCTTTTCGGTGAAATATAATTAATTTATAAAACCGAATGACCGTTTTATTCACCCTAACCTCCTACAGGTTATGGGCCCAGTTTCACGTAAATACGGTGTAAAAGTAAATGCAGTGTCACGTAAATTCAGTGTAACATATTCGCTAGTGTCGCGTAGATTCAGTGTAACGTATTCGCGAATGTAACGTAGATTCAGTGTAAAGTAAATTCAGTGCACAGTCCGTTCTTTATTATCATCTGGCGATATGAGACATCTTGGAGGATGCTGCTTGTTGTCCTGAGGTGCCATGTAATCTACTCTCTGTATCGAGGACTCAACGTGCTGGGTTGACCGCTGTTCGAGCAAAACGGCAATCGGCATATAAGATAAATATGGTAATTTATTAATGTAAGGTATGTGTGAATTTAATTATTATTAATGTTTTGGCTTCATTGAATGTCGGCCATTCGTCTTTCAAACGTATGTAATAGTGATAAAAATTAGAATTTATGACATGAACGATTTAAGCAAATAGTTTTTGTTTTATATTAAAATAAATTTCACAAAAACTGAACAAACCACCTTCAAACAAAAAAAAATAAAATTTCTAAGAATCAACAACTACTAGTCGGGTCTTAACTAAATAGTACCACATAGGAAACACCAGCTGTTTAAAAAAAAAACAATAAAATTAAAAATGCATCCAGTATAGTTATGATAAAAGACATACAAACAATTTAAATCTCAACGAAAATATGTATTGAACGAGTTAAAATTCACTGAAAAGTTCCACTATACAAATGAATCGAGCTACTCGTCGGATATTAACTTAGTTCAAATGGTACTACATCAGGTATTACAACAAATAGTAAAAATTATACAACAAAGATTGAATTTTTTTTCTGCCTTTTTTCTACCTTTATAAATACCGCATTATGTGGAAAAAAATGAAAAGTTAAAAAAAATACATAAAAATAAATAGCTTCACGCTGTATTCCGCATATAGCAGGGTAGGCATAGGGGCATAGGCATATCCCCACTAAAAAAAATAAGTCAAAGTAAATATGGTTTTCGGAGTCCTAAAGAAAGGTCACTAAGGGTTTCCTGTGTAAGAGCGTGTATGAAGAGATTGAGGATAGTCGAGGTACACGTTACGTGTTTACGTGTCTAATCATCTTTACAAACACATATTAATATGTGTTTTTAAGTTTTTGTTTTTCCTATATATGTCTCAATTCGGCGGAAAGTGGGGAACGGAGTGTCTTAACACTAGGTTCCCTCTGCCTACCCTGCTATATGCGGGATACAGCATAAAGCTATGTATGTATGTTTCTCCTAAAATAATCTCAGTGACATAATCTCTTGTATACTCTAATATATATGGAAATATCTAGAGAAGAAACATGAAATTTGAAAGAAGCTTTCTACCAATATATCAATGTACGTCTAGGTTACGCATAAACGCATTACCTGTCATGAATTAGGGTGCGCCATATAAAACTTTTTTTTTTTGCTAACCACATGTTTTATATTTCCAAGCTTATTGCAAGCGTCAAAGTATTACTGTAAACGCAATTGGCTAGTGGGTTCGATTCCCACTCGGGGCAATTATATTACATTTATTTTCAATTCCCCACTCTGGCAAGACAAAGCGAGGAATATCTTGAATTTACATGCAAAACTGTAAACATAGTGTCATGACACTAGGTTTTATCTGTCTACAGTGCTTCGCGTGATAAAGCGTGAAGTTGACTTTAGGCAATTTTTAAGCACTCAACGTCCGACCGATTCTAGCACTTGTCGCCGCGCCGCGCCTCCCTACGCTGGTGCATTAAAAGCGGTGATTAGTATAGTTTGTATAAAGCGCGGCGTTAAGTTCCGCTACTTAATATGGTAAATCTCAAAATCGGGCGGAAAGCAGCAAACGAGGTATCTTGACACTAGGTTCTCTTTGTATACCCTACTTTATGAGGTAAAGCTTGAAGCTGAGGTTGATATAATAAGTATAACTATTTTTTGAAAGGAGAATCGAACCTAGAACAATCGATTATACACATACACTACCCAGAATATATGTATATAGCAGCATATTAACTGACTTTAGACAGTTTTTAAGCACTCAACGCCCGGAACCGAGTGTAGCACCTGTCGCCACGTCGCGTCGCTCCACGCCGGTGCACTAAAAGCAGTAATTAGTTTAGTTTGTGCAAAAAGGCTTACACAATTTAGTTAGGTTTCAAAGTAAATTTTATATATATTATTCTTTATATATTTATAAGAGGATATCATGACACAGTGAAATAACGTCCGTCTCTAAGTGCAATTAGTTGTAAGTTCGATTTCCACTCGGGAAATTATTTTATTTGTAATACTAAATGTCTCAAGTTCGGGCAGAAAGTGGCTAATGGAGTGTCTTGACACTGGATTCTCTCTGATTTGCTATGCGGGGTAAAGCGTGATGCTGTATATAGACAGATATTTCCTTATTTTTATTTTACTGGCTTTTTATGGCCCCGTTGACGCGCTAATAACATGCTGCCACAGCAACATGTATATCATTTTATGAAAGCGTGTGTTACACGAATTATAGTGTGTATTCATTTCTTTTATAAATTTTACGTATTTCTAATACATCTTTTTTATTTTCACGCTGTATCTTGTATATAGCAGGGTAGGCAGAGGAAAGCTGAGAATTTAGTGTTAAGACACTCCGTTCTTTTTTTAACATTTTCGTTCCTCACTTTGTTATGAAAAATATTGCTTTTCTGCATAAATAAAAATATTTTCTGCATAAATAATATAAAAGTTTCGCAAATAGCAGTACGTTTTTTTTTTCTAAAATATTCTAGATAATATAAAATTTGATAAAAATGTTATTTTAATATTTAGAATTATGAGTACTTACCAATAATAAGGGACCCACAGGGGATACCCTTGAGGCTCACGACACCTTCTTAAGCTACGTAGTACTTATAAAAGGTTAGAGTATTCTCTTTCCTCCTTGGAATTATAAAAGCCAACAGGGCCAACAGTATCGAACTCTATATCCAAAATAATGAAGACTGTAACAAGAAAGAAAACCGAGTACAAAGAAAATACACTAAAAAATAAAATTATTACAAATAATTCAAAATCTACTCGTCAGATGTCACAAATTTAAATGAGACCACATCAAAAGTATATAGGGTCGGCAACGCGTAAGTGATGCCCCTGGTGTTGCAAGCGTCCATAGACCACGGTAACCACTTACCATCAGGTGGGCCGTGTGCCTTGTTGCCACCGTCGTGGTATAAAAAAAAAAAAAAGAAGTATTAATTATCATATAAAAAAGAATCATTAACATTAGTTCATTCAGTAAAAAGTTATGCGATAAAAAACAGTTGAATTGAGAACCTCCTCATTTTTTGAAGTCGGTTATAGTATAATTTTTTTCGGCTTTACGCTGTATCCCGCACTTAGAACGCAGCAGATTAGGCATATCTATGGAATCTATAAGCCTAGTGTTACGACACTTCGTTCCGTTAAGATACTTCCGTTTCCGTGCCCTGTGAGGGGACGAAGTTAGAATACAATTCCGTTGGGTTGCGTCCTGTAAGAGGCGGTTATAGTAGTTTAGTGGTAGGAGGTTCATTCTCCGTTTGGTTAGCAACCACTATCATGTCAAGCACGAACCGCCAAATATCTAATGATGTGTTCCGGTTCAATGACATGTAAGCCAGTTTTTCCCTATTTCCACCCACCCTTTCCTCAAAATATTGTGGTTCCGATAGCGGACTGGCCACTACATTATCTCCTCCCCATTCTATCTGTACACTCTAGGTCGGCAACGCACCTACAACTCCTCTGGAGGTGTAGTCTATGGGCGAAGGTAACCACTTCATCATCAGGTGGTCCTTTTGCTCGTTTGCCTCCTTTAATTAATAAAAAAAATGAGGCATTACGTGCTGAGTAGCGGAACTCAACGCCGCTCTTTGCTTTATTACCGGAGTAGTTAAAGTATACATAAGAAATAGGAAAACAAGTAACAAGCGTGTATTACAAAAACACATGACGGAATACGATTGACAAATTCTATTCGTAACTTCCAAAGCCGTCGGGACTTTGTATTTTGAACTAATTTAACTTTTCGCTTTGGTAAAGGCAATTTACATATTGCATTTATTACCATATTTTGTATATCAAATTATGGTTCTTTGCACGCTTTATTAGGAAAAACGTTAAAAAATATATCATGACACTCTGTTGTCCGCTTTCCGCTATTATTTTTCATACACTCTCGTTCTACACTCTGAATTTTGGGCAACGGAACTAAACGCCGCGGTTTGTTTAAGCAAAACGGGAAAATGAAAGTAATTTAAATATAATCATTTCTCCGAGTGGAAATTGAATCCACAACTATTCGTGTTTACGGTTAGACGCTGTCCCACTGCGCCGTTATAAATATAAAGATATTTTTTTTTAATTTTTTAGCTTCATGCTGTTTTCCGCACGTAACAAAGAAACGGAGGGAATTTGAGAACCTAGTGTTAAGGCACTTCGTTCTGTTAAGATTTCTTCTCCCCACTTTCCACCGACTTGATACATTGCATTTTGAGAGCGAGGAAATTTTTATTTTCAACTTCACGCTGTATCCCATATAGCAGGGTAGGCAGAAAGAATCTGAAAACCTAGTGTTAAGACACTCCGTTCTCTTTCAACAATTCCGTTTCCCACTTTCCGCCAGATTCAGGCATTGCGTGTTGAGGAAATAACAATATTAAATATGAATTATTATAAATATTTAATATTTTCATTAACTAGACTGGAAATCGAACCCACAACCTGTCGCGTTTACAGTTCCACGCTTGTGCCTCTGCGTCACGACTGGCCTCAATAATAAATATTCATTATTACATAAAATTACTTTCAATACAGTCATTTACTTTAATAATACTTGACAAGCTTATCGTTCTAGCTATTAATGTCCTGCTAAGCAAGAGGGGGAATCCCCGCCTTTAGGGGTAACCCCCCTTTTAGAAGAATGTTTATTCATTTGGAGTTATACGAGTATTTCTTAACATGAAATTCAGATGCCATAGTGGCGCGATGACAGCGTGTGACCGTAAACGTAAACGCGATTGGTTGCGGGATTGAATCCCATTTGGGTTAACGATTATAAGTAGTCTAGTAGTAAGGACTACTGTAAAGTATTCGAAACGTCGGGTTTAAAAAAAAATGTATTTTCGAATACTAAAATATACGCGATTAATCGAATTAAAAAAGTTTCATTTAATATATATTATAATCGCGTAAATCGCGTAAATATAACTTAATTGTTTTTATTTCTCCGCTCTAGTAAGATTAACCGTGGCGTTAAGTTTCGCCATTTAACACGCAATGTCTCGAATTTGGGCGGAAAGTGGAGACTTGACACAAGGTTTACTCTGACTATCCTTTTTTTGTCACGTGAGGAAATCCATTACAGATACCCACCCGATCGAGGACTTGGGACCGGTTATGTGGGACTCCGGGCCGGCTGTAAAGAGGACGTCCTTATACTACTAAAATCTCACGGGGCCTCTACCACCATTGGCCGAAGCCCACGGGAACTCCCAAATCTTCAGTGAAACCTCGACAGTCACTTTGACTACCCCGCTATGTAGAATAAAGCTGCAAAAAAATGTTAGCACAGTTTGACCCCATTGTTAATGTTAGATAGTTAACTTAATTACCAGCTTTTATTTGACTTGTTAATATGTTAGTTTGGGTCAAATCTTACGATCTAAATTGGAACTACTTCTCAATATCTGATTGAGTTCAAATTTCTATCATGAGTATAAATATTACCTCAAAATAGAATCGAATCTACAACAATTGTGATCATATTTGATCTTTATTTAACATTTCATTTATCATAATGTAACTTTATCTCTATTTTATAGTCATTGACACTTTACTGATCAATCTCCTTGGCGCGTGAAGCGCCATAACTAAAGAACAGTTAATTCAGTTAATAATATACAAAAAAGGGTAAAGGTAGGCAGAGCGAACCTAGTGTTAAGACACTCCGTTCCCCACTTTCCGCCGAATTAAGGCATTGCGTGCTGAGTGGCGGATCTCAACGTCTTTCCCTTGTTACTAAACCCAGGAAATGAAAAAATCCATTTCCTGGAGTGGGAATCGAAACCACAACCTGTCGTGTTCACAGTCGCACGCTTGTGCCTCTGCACCACGACAGG
>JAKGSA010000401.1:174785-208558 GCA_033558755.1 Philaethria dido
TATACATTATTTAATTATAATTATTATTACAGGAAATACAATATATTATAAATTAAAACATGTAATATATTAGGGTACACACACTTACAAGGGAATCTCGAGCGAGGCGTGAAAGGGGCATGATGTCATCAGAGCGTCATATCACTAGCCGTGACGTCAACATATAATAACTATTTTAGCCTATATATATAATCTAGCTTTGAGTGTACTAGAAAAGCTAAGCCATATTGAATATCACAAATCGTTCTCGTTAACTGAAGTTCCAACTAGTCTTAATCTAAGTACATGGAAACGTTTACATCCACACACACTTATAAAACGCACACTACCATAAAATTTATATGTGTTTACAGGGAAATTACGCACACACTGAAGCCCCTGATGTACAACATAGACACTGTGTACGAATAAGATGGATTACGCACACTGTTGTGTGGTTGGTTCCGTATTTCTATCCAGGACGAGTAAATTCAACGGTGGGTAACATCGATTTTACTTAGCTTAGTTTAACTTAAGCTTATATAATAGTGTTTTGTAATCAAATTTTATAAATACATTTGTTATATTTTTTGTTTTTGATCGTTATGATTTAAGTTTCTATATTAATATTATTATTATTTTGACTTCACGCTGTATCCCACATATAGCAGGGTAGGCAGAGGGAACCTGAAAACCTAGTGTCAAGACACTCCGTTCTCTTACAATAATTCCGTTCCCCACTTTCCGCCAAATTGAGGCATTGCGTGTTGAGAGGCGGAACTCAACTCGCTTTTGCCTTGTCGTGGCGCAGAGGCACAAGAGTGCGACTGTAAAGCGATCGGTTGTGGGTTCGATTCCGACTTCAGGAAATGTTAGTATTTTCATTTCCTGGGTTTGGTAACAAGGCAAAGCGCGGCCTTGAGTTCCACCACTCAGCACGCAATGCCTTAATTTGGCTGAAAGTGGGAAACGGAGTGTCTTAATACTAGGTTCCCTCTGCCTACCCTGCTGTATGCGGGATACAGCGTGAAGCTATGTATGTATGTATGTATGTAAAATTCCTTTATTTATATTTATATGTATGTTTATATATATAATGAAGTAAATACGAAACCATCATATAAAAAAAATAAGTACTATAAAAATATAACTTACAGACTAAACTGAAACTTTAAAAAATCTTGAAATGCATTTTTAATATATCCACATATTTGCCTCTTTTAACGTTGTTGTAACAATCGATGCCACCGTCCGCTCCAGCCGTCACACTGACACGCTACCCACTGCACACCCCCATGACGTCACTCACCACCACCTCCCACCACCGCCACCACCTACCCCCTACCAACAAGTTCATTTACTAATTGACATTTAACACCTTTGAATACCCTTTGTTTTATCTAACATGACGTGTCTGTTGCAGATATTTATATGTTTACCTATATTTAGTCCAATCTGATATAAAAACCATTGTGTCGCAGTGGAAAAACGTCAGGTTGTAACCGCGATTGGCTGTGGGTTCGATTCCCAGTCAACGGATAAATATTAATCCGAAGTAATTCTATCAGTGGCGAGGGGGGAAAATTTTAGTTAGGCAAGCTGGTAAATTAAGGGAAGCTGATTTATATTTAGGGAAGCTGGTAATTTTTAGCGAAGCCGATATATTTAAAGAAACCGGTATAGGATGTGAAAGTATTTTGTAATTTCGCTATACATTTTTGGCGATGACCTTTTTCTTTAGGTGTATAAGATGTCAGAGCTTGTTTTTTTTGCAATATTAAGCCCAATATTTTCCTGGCGACTTTTTTTTTAGGTTATTTTCATGTCTCCGCTCTGACAAATCAATGTGCGGTGGAGATTTCCGCCACTTAACACACATACATACATGCATACATAGTTTCACGCTGTATCCCGCACATATCAGGGTAGGCAGAGGGAACCTATTGTTAAGACACTCCGTTCCCCACTTTCCGCCGAATTGAGGCATTGCGTGCTGAGTAGTAGAACTCAACGCCGCATTTTGCCTTGTCACCAAATCCAGGAAATGATTTTTTTCATTTCCTGGATTTGGTAACAAGGCAAAAAAGTGGGAATCAAACCCACAACCTGTCGCGTTTACAGTCGTACGCTTGTGCCTCTGCGCCACGACAGACGTTAACACACATTGCTTAGAATTGTCGGGTGAAAAGTAGAGAATGGAATGTTTTAACACTATTTTCCCTGTGACATTCCGGTCAAGCGTAACCGCTTAAAGTACGAAGCTATTGTTTGTAGAGTTCTATTATCATTACTTAAAGTCAAGGTGGCACTGTTGTACATTATTTAAATGTACACCAAGAACTCTTCCAGTTCTTCAAATATCTAGAATATTGGATAAGGGCATCTCCAGCGTTCCGAAACATTTTTTTTGGGACTGAGTAAAATCAGCTTTTATCATTCTCAGTAAAGATATATAAAAATAAAGAAAAGAGTAACAAAACTAAAAAAATCTATAATATTTATATTTTGATTCTAGTAAGAGATAGCGCGGTGTAAGGTTCCGCCATTCAACTACCTTCAAAGGAATATGATTACATACATACATAGCTTCACGCTGTATCCCGCATATAGCAGGGTAGGCAGAGGGAACCTGAGAACCTACTGTTAAGACACTCCGTTCCCCACTTTTCGCCGTATTGAGGCATATTATTGATTAGGAATATGATTATTATTGTCACTAATAGATAATTGTAAAGCATTGACGAATGAAAAAAAAAGGCCCGCTGAGTTTCTTGCGCCGATTCTTCTCAGGTCTGAGGCGTTAAATTAAGTGAACCGGTGGTAAATTATTTGACGTTCAAAAAATGATACTTGTGACTTATTTTGAATAAAGTTATTTGACTTTAACTTTGACTTTGAAGAACTGAATGTCTTTAGGCTCTCTCTATCCTGCTATAATTGCAAGGCGTGATTGATTTGTATCAACTTTTAATGAACTTAAGGGAATACTTTTATATGTTTTGGAGAAGCAGAGGGAATGTTGATAAGGTTCACGTTTGGTTCTGAAGAACAAAATGAGAAGAGAACCTCGTGTCAAGATACTCCGTTGTCCACTTTCCACCAGATTTCGAAACATTGTGTGCTGAGTTGCGTAACTCAACGCCGCACTTTGTCATTATTTACTTCAGATATTTTCCATTATAGAGATACAACGTGTTATATGGCGGTATCTTACGTTGTGTTTCCTTTAAGATAAGAGAAAGAATAAGGAAAACCATTGCTCAAATTGTTCCAAGCCCCAAGACGGATTTAACAATTACTGTGCTTAATTGCAAAAAGAACAAATCTGGCTAATACTATGAATGTCAAGGTTTGTGAGGATGGGTGGTTGTTTGTTACTCTATCATACAAAATTTATTGAGCGGATTTAGATGTGACTTTACAAAAATATAGCTTATATACAAGAATAACAAATTGGCTACAATTTATAAAGATTTTGTGTAAATTGATTATAATATAACAATAAGTATTTAATGGCTAATTGAGTCAAATTTGATTTAGTATTCAGAAAAAGTCAAGAGAAGAAGAAATTTTAATCAAAACTACTCTAATCTAGAGAAAAAGAAGAAAAAATGACAATATAAAAAATAAAAAAGCCTTTATTGTGAACCTATTTCTACAATTTTTATTAGTTGTAAATTATAATGTAATTAATGTGTTACTATTACAGTACTTACCTACTGTTTTTTTTTTATAACTCAGCTAAATCTTATATATAATAGGAACCCCCGTGCGGGTGAAGGCCTCCTCCAGTCTTTGCCATGATTCCCTAGAATTCCCTTTGAGATTTTTCTCTTAAAGAAGAAACGAGAATGATCGAGAGAAAAATAAAGAAAATATAAAATACTAGCTGTATATTTCGTTTGCGTGAATTAGGAATTAATCTAAAATCCCGTCATTTCTAGTTTTCATAAAAATTTTGAGAAACCCTCTATTTGTGCTTCTTTAGACTCCCGATGGACCCTACATACCAAATTTTAGCCGTCTATGCCATAATAATTTAGATTGTAACAAAACAAGAAAACCGACAAAAAATAATGAACTAAAAGGTAATATTATTACGAATAACTCAAAAACCACTTGTCAGATCTGATCAGATTAACTAAATTTAAATGTTACCACATCAAAAGCACTAGCTATCATATAAAATAAGAACCATCAAAATTAGTTCATTCAAAAGTTACGCATTCTAACACACATACAAAAAAATCCACTCAGATCCACCTTTTTTGTAAACCGGTTAAGAATATAACAATGTTTTCAATATAGCACGTACAATTGATTTTTATACGATAGCAATATGGACGATGTGACCCATTTCGTGATTCAGGTCACAGGCGTATTATAATAATGCAACAAGTTACTCCAGCCAGTGGTTGGACCGCTTGGGATGTGATTTCTTTATTAAAATCTATTTATATCTGTAACAGACGTGAATAGGTTTACAAGTCGATCTTTTTTAGCTTCATGTTGTATCCCGCATATAGCAGGGTAGGCAGAGAGAACCTGAAAACCTAGTGTTGAGACACTCCCTTCCCCACTTTCCGACGAGTTAAGACTTTGCGTGTTGAGTGGCGGAACTCAACGCCGTGATTTGCTTAGTTACCAAAACCCAAGAAATTAAACATTTCCTCGATTCCCAATCGAACCCACAACCTGTCGCGTTTACAGTCGCACGCTTGCGCCACGATAGGCGTTAGTTAAATAATATTGAGCGTTTATGAAACTTTAGTGTAAGTCCGTTTCGCATATAATAAACTACCTTTGTTTTAGATTCGAGATCAAAAGTACATTGTTTGTACAATACCGTAGACATAACAGTTTGTGCTTTGAAAAAGAATAGCTGATTGAGTTGTGTACGAGTATAGCGATTAGCGAGCGAGCGTGCCAAGCCTATGACGTATATATATTAATACGTGAAGGAAAAACTTTGTGTATAGGTACCTCTATACGAAAATTGTGCGGACGGAGTAGCAGAAAGTGAATATTATTTATAATAATAAAATAGAAATAAATTAAATAAATAAATATTATACACATTGCACTGATCACTATGTGCGTATGTTGCTAAGGAGGTGCGATGCTTACGCGTCAAAGGGCCTTTAATTTCTAATTTCTATTATAATAACTTTTTTAAGATTGTTTCATTAGATTCACATAGCATAGCAGGGTAGGCAGAGGAAACCTACTGTGAATTGAGGCATTGCGTGCTGAGTGGCGGAACTCAACGCCGCGCTTTGCCTTATTACCAAACCCAGGAAATGAAAAATTCCATTTCCTGGAATGGGAATCGAACCCAAAACCTGTCGCGTTTACAGTCGCACGCTTGTGCCTCTGCGCCACGACAGATTCACCTGTATTTATCTATTTAGCTATAGCCATCGTGGCGCAGTGGGACAGTATACATGATGAATTGTGGGTTCGACATTCACTTAAAGGATTTTTTATTACATTTCTCCGTTCTCGCTCTGGTAAGTCAAAGCGTTATGTTTCCGCCAATACAACACACAATGCCTCGAGTTTGGAAGAAAAGTAAAGAACGTAGTGTCTTGGCACTAAGTTCTCCTCGACTACCATGCTATGCTGAAAAAAGCGTGTAGATGTAAGTGAACAAATAAACCTATATGGAAATCTTTGTATATGTTTAATATCTGTTAAAGTACGTAAGTGAGTTAAGAAGGCGTGAGTTCACATCAGGTGTGGTCGGGGACGCGTTAATTATTTACTAAATCGATTTTAAGACTTGATTTGTCAAGGTTCTTACTATATTATACTTTGTATTGTTATTTGCTGACTATCTTTTTGGTTTAGTGGTTAGATGATTGTTGAAGATCAAGTAGTTTGTGGTTAGATTTCTATTAAATTAGATATTTCTGTTCAACTTGACTGTAATATTTCCAACCTGTGTTTGTAAATGATCCTGAACTATCATTAGAATCAATAATGAATTAATGAAATATATACGTTATGACATTTAGTAGTTTTATGTAAATATTATTTGTTTCATTTACTATATATTTAAAAATTATTTCAGAGTTCCATACCTTTTTTACTTTTTTTAATCTATATTTACTGACGCCTGTCGTGGCGCAGAGGCACAAGTGTGCGACTGTAAACGCGACAGGTTGTGGGTTCGATTCCCACTCCAGGTAATATTAGTATTTTCATTTAATGGGTTTGGTAACAAGGCAAAGCGCGGCGTTGAGTTCCACCACTCAACACGCAATGCTTCAATTCGGCGGAAAGTGGGGAACAGAATTGTTGTAAGAAAACGGAGTGTCTTAACACTAGGTTCTCAGGCTCCCTCTGCCTACCCTGCTATATGTGGGATACAGCGTGAAGTCAAAATAATAATAATATTAATATAGAAACTTAAATCATAACTATCAATAACAAAAAATGTAATAAATGTATTTATAAAATTTGATTACAGAACACTATATTACATAAGCTTAAGTTAAACTTAACTTAACCTGCTATATGCGGGATACAGCGTGAAGTTAAAAAAAAAGATTTTCTGAGTGTTTTGTAAAAAAATAACTTATATAGCGTATAGCGTTTCTTTTGCTTACCAACCAAGTTTCCTCATTCGCTTGCTTCATATATCTATCTTTTAAATAATATTAATAAACTTCAAAAGAAAATAAAAGAATACGCTAAAATCTCATTAGCTTAGTCGGTTTCGGAGATCAGTTTCATCATCGTGTCAATAGATTCGGACCCATATGCATATTTAATCAAATCTCACAGATTTCATATGAGAACATCTTTCAACACTGTTTTATATAAGTAGACACAAGACACAACGCCGGTTGTGGGTTCGATTCCCACTCTAGGAAATGTAAAAGTTTAGTATTTTCATTTCCTGAGTTTGGTAATAAGGCAAAGCGCGGCGTTGAGTTCCGTCACTCAGCACGCAATACTTCAATTCGGCGGGAATTGGGGAAAGGAGTGTCTTAACGTTAGGTTCTCAGGTTCCCTCTGCCTACCCTGCTATGTACGTGATACAGCGTGAAGCTAAAAAACAGAAGTTAAGCTAATGAGAACATGTCAAAAATGCTGTGAATTCTACATTGAAATTAAAAAAAAAACAAGCTACCATACATATTTAACGAATGTTTAATTAAATTATACTCCACAAATGTAAGTTTAGAGTTAGTTGGCAAGTAATACAATAGAACGCGTAACAAAGCTGCGACGGATGTCGGTTTGTCTGTCCCCGTTCTAGTTTGAACAACGGCTTAATGTTGGAGTTTCAGCTAACTCTGTTGAAAGTTGTTTTTTTTTTTTAATTCAGTTATCTGATCACGCAGGCGATGAGTGGTTGTGGATTCGATTCCCACTCAGGGGATACTCTTCCTAACTGAATTTGAGATGTTTTGTGTTGAATGATGGAACTCAACGTCGCACTTTGGAACCCACATAGGAAAATTCAAATAAATTGAATATAATTATTTTCTTGATTATGAATTGAAACCTCAACGCCTGTCGTGGCGCAGATGCACAAGCGTGCGTCTGTAAACGCGACAATTTGTGGGTTCGATTCCTACTCCAGGAAATGGAATTTTTCATTTCCTGGGTTTAGTAACAAGACAAAGCACGACGTTGAGTTCCGCCACTTAGCACGCAATGCCTCAATTCGGCGGAAAGTGGGGAACAGAGTGTCTTAACACTAGGTACCCTCTGCCTACCCTGCTACATGCGGGATACAGCGTAAAGCCATGTATGTATGTATGTTTTAATTATTAAAACTAACCGCGCAAAATAGTAATTGACATTCCGAAAAAGTCTCCCCAAAAGTGCCACACCGACATCTACAGATAAGAAAATCCCCAAAGCCAGGAAGTAAGATGTAAAACTAGTAAAATCTTGGACGTACAAGTAAAATGTATTGATATATTCGAGCGGCGCCACCCTCGCAATTGATTTCCACCCCCAATGCACCCTTAGTGTAAAACATGAATATATTTAGTTATAACGATTCCGCGCTTACATAGGTTATAGAAATATATGAAAAATGGAAAAGTAGGCTTTGTATTTATGCCTTTGCTGGCTTTTGATGATAAGGAGTGGCGTTGAGTTCCGCAACTCAACATGCAATGATTCGGGCTGTAATTAAAGGCTGTAGTTTCCGGCGGTAAGTGGGGAACGGAGTGTCTTAACATTAGATTCTGGATCATAACCCTGTTATATGGGAAAGTACGTGAAATATAGAAAAGAACGAAATAATATAATAGTATTACACTTTTGGTATTTCGTTTGTCTTTATAAAGTAAGTTAGCTTTCTTTGTCAAGTTTCAAAGATCTTTAATTAATGTTTTATATATTTGTATGTAGATCACATTGCAATTGTAGAATGCTAATAGAATATTCTTAAATTATGGAAAAAAAGTAATCCTATAAGGATTACTTTTCTTCATAATTTAAGAATTATTATCCTTATACTTAATAATTAGGTATAAATAGTTTGTATATTTTGCTTTTATTCATAAAATATTCATCTGGTCATTATTCAATTTTGAACATAGTCTCACTTAAGTAGTCACGACATTTCTTTAAAAGGCATCGTTATAAGTAATTAGAAATACTTTTTTTAAAAAGTATTTATTATTGACATACGAATAATATGACAACTCGTATAATATGACAACAAAAATTATAAATATAATCTAAGCCAATTTCTTTTCAGTTTCTTAAATTTATTCCCATTCCCATCCCATCATTTAAGGAAGGTCCCGAGCAACACCACAGGTATAAACTAGTAAAGTAATACATACACTATTGCTTTGAAAGCCAACACTAGAGCGTATTTATTCAAATTCTTTCATCTCATCCCTTAGAACATCCCTTTACGATCTCATCTCAACTTACCGCCCTATATTTACTATGCATATAAATTATATGAAAAAGTTTGTTTGTAAATTCAATATTTCAATTTAAGTCAATCAATGTAGAAAAAAAGGACTCTTTTGTCACTATCTGCGTTGTAAATAAGTCACCACTCATTGGGTTGAGTTGGTGACCCACTGAGCACGCACAGTCGAAACTACTGGCTGTAGAACGCTGCAATTTGGTGTGTGGGCGTCTTAGAGAAAATACTACAAAGAATTTAAAAAAAAAAACCTTTGGGAACGGTAAATACGGTATTTTTTCTTTTATTTTGCGGATTTTACCAAACAAGCAAGGCGAAAAGTTCCTTAGTTCGTTGTGGATATATAGGGCGAAACCTAATATCTCAGTGTGTTTCGAGAAACTAAGCAAATGTTTAATTTATAGTTATAAATACGGCCCTGTATGGAGTTTGAAGTCACACCATCATCATTCAGTTAGACACGGGCGAACTGAACCATAATGGCGTCATAAAGAAAATCTTTCAATGATTATTTTCAACTTCATTTGATTTCGCATAACAGGAAAGACAGAGAGAAGCCAGTGTCAAGACATTCCTTTCTACGGTTTTTATTTTCTTTTCTTTCGAAATTCTTTACTACTAATTTAAATGATTCTCCCGAGTGGAGATCGTTAACCACCAGACGATATTATGCTACGAAGGTCCCTTTTTTTTGGCTTCACGTTGTATCCCGCACATAGCAGGGTAGGCAGAAGGAACCTGAGAACCTAGTGTTAAGACACTCCGTTCTCCTAAAATTTCCATTTCCCGCTGACTTGCGTGCCGAGTGACGGAACTCAACGCCGCGCTTTTATATAACCTCTAAAATTATATTATTATAATATAGTAAAGGGAAGTCAGATGACATCACAATATTGATTTCTATCACCCTCGACGATACCGTAAGGTCAGATATCAAACCGTGTATATAAATATGTATATAGGAAAAAATGGTACCCTTTGAAATATTAATAGATTATTCCTTCTACATTTATACTTGCTTTCGAAGGTTTTATAGGCTTACGATGGTTATAGGTTCGAACTCGAGGTATTGTGTTCAATTTTACTCAACACATCTTTGTAGAGTGACGAACTTTTAGTGTTTTTGTACTAGGTTCTCTTTGCATTGTTAAATCTGGATTTGGTATATATAACTCTAGATTCTTCTTAGTTCTGTCTAAAGAGGTGGAGAGGTAGACCTCACACTACCTGGTTGACATGTGTCGAAAAGGAGATGAAAAAACTTGGCCTTGATAAGAGTGATGCGAGTCAACGAACCACATGGCGCCGCATGATAAGCAAAGCAAGATAATGAAACCCGACCCCGTATAAACGGGAAAACGCGAGGACAAAGAAGAAGAAGAAGATTCTTCTTAGTTCTGTCTGCAAGGTTTTTAATAATAAACCAGTCTATACAAATAAAGAGATGCGTGTTTTATTAGCAAAAGATAATATTTATTAAGCAACCATCCTTACTAATATTATAAATGCGAAAGTAACTCTGTCTGTCTGTCTGTTACGCTTTCACGCCTAAACCACTGAACCGATTTTGATGAAATTCGGTATGAAGATAGAACTGAACTTCGGAAAGGTCATAGGATACTTTTTATTGCGAAAAAAATGGTAGAAGAGGTTGAAATAGGGGATGAAAGTTTGTATGGAAGTTCCTTATTGTCAAACATAAAATCATGTAAGATAGTTCAACTGTTTACAACTTTCACACCTAAGGACCAACTTTCCACTTAACCAATTTTGACAAATAGTCTAGACCTTGGGAAAGACTATTACCAAGTACCATTATTAAGAATAGTACCATTTATAGGTTATTATCAAGTCGCGGGATATAACCGAATTCCACGCGGGCGAAGCCGCGGGCGGAAAGCTAGTGGTTAATATAAATTAGCCTGTGCTTACTAAGGTTCGTGGTCCAGATGACGGGTAAAATTTAACTACGGCAATAGTTAAAATAAGCTTCTTTTATCCGTTCGCTTAATTTTTGTAAAAAAAAATTATAAAATATGTAATATATACTTGACCCTGGGACACTTGAAGTTTTAAATTTCGACGCGGACGCCTAAGGAAGTGATGGCTGGAGCAGGCCATGAGAACTAATGGACTATCCACTCATAACTATCCACTCATGAAGATAGTGCAAAGTGTAGGAGATAGAATAGGAAGGCAGAATCTAGCTAGCCGTAATGAATGCCAAGAAGAATATTACTTAATGAATATAATTTATTTGTAGTTAGAGTTTTGTCTAAGTCTACAATAAATATTACATATATTTATTGAGATATATTCGAATCTTAAAATAATTAAAAATACCCCAATTTTAAAATTCCTCACCTATTACTTAACAACTCGATACTGCCGTATCATTAAATCAAAAAACAAAAAACAATGATAACCCCGGAAATGCGTAAGGTAAACAGAATCATATGGTACCTTTACCGTTTACAAGGCACAAGCAATCGTTCCTTCAGCACGCGCCGCCACGTGTGCCGCATCTGCACTGTGTAAACACCTGGGACGTCAACCTTTAATGTAAAACTATTAGAATAGAAAAAATATGATGCTGTAAGCGCTGACATAAGGTTGTAAGTTCGACAGGTTGTGGGTTCGATTCCCACTCCAGGAAATGTAAAACTTTAGTATTTTCGTTTTCTGGGTTTGGTAACAAGTCAAAACACGTCGCTTAGTTCTGCCACTTGGCACACGATGCGTCAGTTTGGCGGAAAGTGGGGAACAGAGTGATTTAACACTAGGTTCCCCCTGCCTACCCGTATTTATGTATGTATGTGTTTTCGAATTCTAGTCTGTCAAGCTTAAATTTGCTTGCTAGGCGCATTGCAACATCTTCCAAGCACTGGTAAGTCAAAATGTAGTCTAATAAAAAAAAAAATAATTATTATTCCTTCGAGTAGCTGTCAAATTTTAATGTTATATGTCTGTGGGGTTTAATTTCCGTAATAATTTCACGTAAATAGCTGGTCGGTTTAATTTGTTTTAGTTTGATTAAAAAAATAGGTATACATTAACATAAATATTTAGAGCAACTGGGGCTCAATGGAAAGATACATGACTAGCTGAGTATATACGGTGTATTATTTTATATATTATGGGTATATGCGTTGTGGGTTCGATCTAAAATATAAGTGATTAATTTCTCGATCTTCAATAATAATGCGCGCACTAATTCAGACATAGTGAGATTAATATTATTTAAATGGACAGCGGCTGACTTTTAACGCGATTCAATTCTTGCTCGGGAAATGATTATACATAAAATAATTCTCATTTCTCCACACTGGTGAGACCAAGCGTGGCATTGTCTGCTGCAACTTAACATAACATAATGTCTCGAATTGGTAATATCGAATAGAGTGTTTTGACACCAGGTTCTTTGTCAAAACTTTGTTGTACTAAGTTACTAAAAATATTTAAAATACTAATCTAAAAGGTTGCGAACCCCTGTCTCATATGATAGCATAAACAATGAGTACAATTGTGACTGCTCGATAGGATGTTGCCAGTACTAATTATCGCGTACCGTTCATTATGAATGCGCTCCGGCTACCGTTTCTTAGTCTATTTGAATAGTTAAGAGTAATAATTTGTTTTTACAGCTTCACGCTTACCGCATAGCAGGGTAGTCAGAGATAAAGTGGCAAGACACCTCTTTTTACAATTTCCACATAAAATCGAGACATTGCGTGTGAGTGGCAGAACTCAAAGTTGCACTTTGCACTATTAGAGTGGGGAAATGAAAATACCTACCTACTTACCTAACTTCACGCTTTATCCCTAGCAGGGTAGTCAGGGAGAACGGAGCGCCAAACGTTACGGCCCCTGCAAACCTCTTTCGCCTCATCCACAGTCATTAACCTCTTCGTGCATGCCCTCCGGGGGGTGCTCATGCTTTTTACGTGACCTTCTTCCTTTCATTGATACTGTGTTCTCGAAGGTCAACCGAGGTCTCCCCCTAAAATGAAATGAAGATGCACTTAAATATAATTTTTAAAGTGTTAATCACACACTTAGGAAACCAAAAAATATGTTTGAATATAATATTTTTGTAGTGTCGATTGCATCCACAACCAATCTCTTTGTACATGTTTTGATGCTAAAGTGAAGTATGAACTCTGTAGTCTGTATTATATTGTTTACATTATAAAAATCAGATATTAAGTTCTATGTGTATGTATAATGCCTCAATTCGGCGGAAAGTGGGGAACGGAGTGTCTTAACACTAGGTTCCATCTGCTTACCCTGCTATATGCGGGATACAGCGTGAAGCTATGTAAGTATATGTGTGTATGTATAAGGATGGTATATAAATGGATTGGAAACGGAAAACTCAGTCCCTTAAGGCCACGTAGTGCTTTCAATTTTCCAGGGACATAGTATTCTCTTCCCGCCTCCCACAGATGTAAATGTAAAGGCCAATTTCGTTACTCTTGTAATCGAACAAAAAGGAGAGGAGAGTGGCATATACGTTGCATAAAGAGAAAAAAATGTTAGATATAGGTTTTACTTAAGTTTTTCTTTTTTAAAAGATATTAACTATACGAGTACAAACATTAATGTTTGAAAAATGTTTACGTCGAAACTTTTAGGCTTTTTATTTCCAAAATATGTGTACTGAAGGTAAAATTCAATTGAACGATTGCTGTCAGCATCTATTCAATTCATTGGATTCTAACATCAAGAAACAATCATCAATAAATCACCTATAAACGTAAAAATTGAACAAACTATTAACTTATATATAAAAAAGGCAGATTCACGCATCTTCCTCTGTCCACAAAATCGAGACATTTCTTGATGAGTGGCGAAACTCAACGCCGCGGTTTGTCTTATTACCAAAGCGTTGATAAATTAATAATATATATACAAATAAATTCACTGAAATATATAACCAAAAGGAAATATATAACCAAAACGAGTATAAGCATACAAGCAAAAGTGTTCGATTGCGCAGACGCAGGAACAAAGCGCTAATTGTGATTGTGTAGGCAAGGCCGTTTTAATCAAAGCCTCGGGGATTATTATCTCAGTACTGTGGATTAAAAATACTGTGTTTTCTTTCTTTTATTTTTACATCTCAGATTTTTAAAATGGACAATAGATTGTAGTTGACCTAGTGTGTCTATAATAAATCTTCACCCTTTATGTTGCGTAGTAGGGTAGCAAGAGACAGGCGAGGTGTCCATACAACTCAATTCCCACCGGCTTGCCTAAGTTTTCAAAGTACAAATATGAGACCTAAAAAAAAAAAGAAAAATGTGGAGTTCCAAAAACCAAAGTCAAACAAGGTGTGAGAGCTAAAAAAAAGGTCACCAAGACAATATTGGGCGTAAAAGTGCAAAAAACAAATTCTGACACAAAAACTATACCACTCTCCATAAATATATCGGCTTCCCTAAAAATTACCGGCTTCCCTAACTATATATACCGTCTTCCCTAAATATACACCGGCTTCCCTTAACTTACCGGCTTACCTAACTAAAATTTTCACCCCTTGTCACCGGCCAGAGAAAATCTAGTGTTAAGATACTCCGCCGCTTTCCATCCGCTTTTGAGATATTGCGTGTTAAGTTACGGAATTTAACGTCTATATAACATTTAGTCTTAGATATTACTTCACGCTTTCACGCTTTATCCCGCATAGCAGGGTAGTTAAAAAGAACCTAGTATCAAGAAACTGTCTGAGTTTAATACATTATATTTTTCAGCAAAAAGCGGAGAAATAAAATTATTTTGAATATAATCATTATCCCGAATGGGAATTGAATTTACAACCAATCGCATTTGCAATCAGACGCTGTTCCACGATGGTATTTATCATTAGACAATATATATTGAAACTTCTATTTTTCACTGAGTAACTCAAATACAATGTACAGCCAAAACTACTGGGCTTCGATAGCTATAATCTGGCACGTAGGTTCTTTGCAGAGGTTAGGATAGCTCTAACGCACTCTAAGCACTGTGTTGGTAATAGATACAGATAAAAGTGTAAATTTTAGAAATTCATAGGTCAAGAACTATGAATCTGAACTTCAAATGTGTGGATCTTAAGACTCCTAGAAGAGAAGAGGTCAAAATTTAGCCCCACGATCGGTATGCTTAGAATAGAGATTACCAAGATTGACATGCTCAAAGCTATTAAATAAATAATAATAAACAGTAACGAAATAGCTTAATACATATATCGATAATGTTTAAAAAAGTTATATAAACTTTTTCAGTTGTCTGTACCTACTCCTTTTGATGTATGTGCGGAACTACACTATAAAGATAGGAACGATGAATCATAATTTATTCATGACTAACAATCGCCACCGACTTGGCTTTCTATGTTTTTTTTTTATTCGAATTTTCGATCGAAATAATTTGGATTGGTACATTATGTTACGTGTTGTATATACATTATTCCATGTATACTTACACGCACAATTTAATTATAGTTAAATGCTAATTAGTGTCTCTGCGTCAATCAAATCAAAAATACAAAAGCAAGAGAAAAACAATTATTATTTATAATTTCCGCTTCAAGCTACTTAAAAACGTATAGCAAAATAGTCAGTGAGAAACTAGTGTTAGTACACTACGTTCTCTGCTTTCCTTCTTAAATTGAGACATTAGGTGTTGAGTGATAGAATTTAACGTCGCATCTTGATTTATCAAAGAATATTATCTTTCTCTGCGTGGGGAGATCGAATCATGTTTACATTCCACAATCAATGTTTAAAGTCAGATACTGCCCATCGAGTTGCAGGGAGAATATTCCGCCACTTCGTTTGCGAGAATTATAAAACTTAAAATTCCATTTTTTTTCGTTCTCAGTAGAATTTCAAGAAATCCTCTCCTAGTACCCTACGCACCTCAAGGAACCTACATGTCAAATTTCAAGTTTCTATGGTCAGTAGTTTTCCTTGTACGTTATCTGCCATCCAGTAACGCAAGCTATTTATATAAATAGATATAAAATTACCTTCTATACATTCCTAGCAAATATTTTAAACGTAAAAGGCCTATAAACAAGTCCCACCGATACGATAGTGTTGCACCAAATTGAATTGATAGTGAACACTTTAATATACTAAGTGGCATTTGAGTTAGTACTAATTGTATTTTATCGTTCAAATTAATCACAGTACGGTGGAGTTGTGAATAATATTTAAATTATAGATCTGTTGGTATCTTGAGAACTATTTTATATAACTAGTGTCCCCGTTGACGCGTTAACAACGCGATGTCTTTAGCAATGTATGTAAACATGGATGTCAAACCAAGTGGTAGTATGTGTAACATTTATTTTGTTAATTTAATATACTTTTTATGCAGGAAATGAATTAAATGTAAGTTTAGTAATTTAATCTCCTGGGTTTGGCAACAAGGCAAAGCACGGCGTTGAGTTCCGCCACTCAGCACGCAATACCTCAATTCGGCAGAAAGTGGAGAACGGAGTGTCTTAACACTAGGTTCCCTCTGTCTACCCTGCTATATGATACAGCGTGAAACTAAGAAAGGAAGAAAGGATAAAGGAAATACAAATAACAAAAATGGAAAAATGGAGCTTTCATCTAAACCTTCAAAATTGACTTCTGATAGAAAATAGCTAATTATTTACTTAGCAAGTAAAATGGTTAACTTAGTTATTTTATCAATTTATCATCGGTATTTTAATTCGGCCTTGACGCTAGACTAGTTCTGAATTAAATATACTTTTCCTAGATAATAACGATCGTCGATGTTCGATTGACAACCTAGGACAACTGAGAGAAATACGTGGAGGAAGTCATCTGATCACCCATAATATTTTAAAATAAATGTTAGATTTTTTTTTAAATACATAAATTGTCTTGATAATAACGAACACAAAAGTAATTATCCAATTTCGTGAAGTTATTCGGAAGTTAGGCCTGCATACATTTAAGTGATTCATTTTGTTTATGTAGATAAGAAAAATATTTCAAAGGGTGCTTTTCGTTCTTAGAACTATAAAATTAGATTTTTTAAAAAATTAAACATACATACGTAGCTTCTTGCTGTATCCCGCATATAGCAGGGTAGGTATAGGGAACCTAGTGTTAAGACACTCCGTTCCCCACTTTCCTCCGAATTGAGTCATTGCTTGCTGAGTGGCGGTACTCAACGCCGCGCTTTGCTTTGTTACAAAACCCAGAAAATGAAACATTCCATTTCCTGGAGTGGGACTCGAACCCACAACCTGTCGCTTTTACAGCCGCACTCTTGTGCCTCTGCACCATGATGTGCCTCTGCGCCATGATTAAAAATTAAAAACACAGGAAAACAAGTGGTTCTTGGATACATTGGACAGCGTCCGTGAATTACAGGTTCGAATTCATACGTTGAAATAAACAATTATTTAAATACTTGTATTAAGTATGAAGCTATATAGCTTCATACTTTTTTCGCACATCACAGATAACCTAGAGTCGAGACACTCCGTTCTCCGCTGATAACAATTATTTATGAAATTCTTTATTTAAATTCTTTTTGTTCGCAATTTGAATATTCTTCAAAGATACTGTATGCGAATGAAACGTGAGCACTCGTGCAGTAACATGCAAAAATGTAGAGTCAACAAAAATATATCTATTGTTACGAACGTACGTATTTATAACATTGTATCTGCTTTATTTTGGTTGAAATATTGTTGCTGTGTACAATTTATATTAATATTTATTTGTAGTTTTTAATTTTTGGTATTATTAATATATCTGAACAAAGGCACAAGCGTGCGACTGTTAACTTGATAGGTAGTGGATTCGATCCCCACTCCAGGAAATGTTAGTATTTTCATTTCCTGGGTTTGGTAACAAGGCAAAGCGCGACGTTGAATTCCGCCACTCAGCACGCAATGCTAAATGAATTGTTGTAAGAGAACGGAGTGTCTTAACTCTAGGTTCTTAGGTTCCCTCTACCTACACTGCTATATGCGGGTTACAGCGTGAAGTTAAAAAAAAAATCTTATGAGGCTGTCGTGGTGCATAACTAGGTTCACTTTGACTACCCTGTTGGGTGAACCTATTGTAGGCAAAGCGCGGCATTGAGTTCCGCCTCGCAGCATGCAATGGGTCAATTCGGCAGAGAGTGGGGAACGAAAATCTTCATAGAACGGAGTGTCTTAACACTAGATTTTCTGACTCCCTCTGCCTATCCTGCCAATTGCGGGATCGAATATTATACAATACTCAATTTATAAATACTTCATCGATATTGAAGCCTTTTGACTAAATATTTCCAAAAGCAAAGCGTTATTTATTCATATTATATCTATTTACACGTTTATTTATAGCTATTACATGAAATTATAATGTTTATACATTTATATAAGACAGATGAGTAGCCCTAGAGCAGGCTGACACAGTTTAAATCTTAGTTTATTGAATAAGGCACGAGGCACGTCGAGCGAGACCTAACGAAGTTGCATTTCGTGATGAGATATTTAACAAAATTCACAATAATCCTGTTGCAATAAGAAAATATATATTTTTTCCAGGTTTATGTCATTTTTCGAATATCAGGACAGGCATAGAGAACCTAGTAACAAAATAATCCCTAACCCGATTTCCGTTCGAATTTGAGACATTTCGTGCTAAGTGGTGGAACTTAACGCCATTCTATGTTTTATTATCGCGGAGAAATGAAAAAAAAATGAAAAGAAGCCCAAATTGCCTTATTCTCTCATTTGAAGACTGAATACTATGTTGCGGTAGAGGGAAGGGAACAAATCACTCGAATTGTATCTTTTTACTTAATTTAACAAAATGTATATATTTGATTTCTAAAATCTAATCTAATCTAGAATAGAATATTTTCACTGCACACTCCTAACACAAATATAACTATTTTTTCACCGTCCTCTAATTTCCGTCGGAATTCGAGACAAAAAGTGGCAGAATTCAACACCACGCTGTCTTACCAGGATGGAGAAATTAAAAAAAAAATGTAAATAATGACTCCCCCGACGAGAATCGAACCCACAACCAATCGCGTTAACTCTCCACTGCGCCACGATGGCCTCTAGTATAAGAATATCCATTAAAATTAATTTTCCAACGCTACTAACCATGCATCTGCTAAACACCTGTTGGAGGTCGATTAGTCGGATACAATATATAAGCTCAGTATATATGCACTCGGCTAATCTGTTTATCAACCGCCAAGGTCTGGTCGGAATTAACGGTAAATTATAATTGCTTATTGAATTTATTAGTTAATAAGATCATTATGGTACAGTGCAACAGTTTCTGTAAAGGCAGTGGTTGTGGGTTCGACTTCTAGCGGGATATGCAAGCCAGGTTTTTCCCACCCTTCCTTTCCCCAGAATGTGGTGGTTCCGCCCACTACATTATTTCCTCTTTTTCCCATCTGAACACTAGGTTGGCAACGCATTTACAACTCCTCTGGTGTTGTAGATGTCTATGGGCGAAGAACTACTTACCATTAGGAGGTCCTTCTGCTCGTTTGCCATCTTACATCAATAAAAAAAAGAAAAAAATATATATGACACTAGGAGTAATTACACTTATGAGCGTTTTATTAAAAAAAATGGTCTAAAATCATACCACCTTTACCATATGGAAATACTCCCGGATTTTGTTATTATTTAAAATATATTGGCTCTGGTGTGTCAAGAGATAGCGCGGCGTTTAGTTCTGCCACTTAACACGTAAGGTCTCGAATTCTTAACACTTAGTTACAGCATGAAACTGCTTTTTTATCTTATTATATAATACATACACTTCGACAGACAGACAATGTCAATCAAACCGAACATTATTCCTAAGAAGCTATTTACATTTTTGCTTTAGTGTAGCTGATCTCTTGTCTTTCTTATTCGATTTCATAAAAGGGGCGAGTATCTCATTCGACTCAATTTTTTTATTTATGTTACAGTATAACTTTTTACTGGGTAAGCCGAATTTGATGATTCTTTTCTAGTAATAGTAGATAGTGCGTTTGATGGTCTAGTAGCTACATGACAAAAAAGTTCAATTCTGTCCAGTAGTTCCGTAGACGTGCAATTTGTAGCAGACAAAGAAATAACAAAAAAAATTACAATTACGGATACATATTCTATCACAGATTTTTTATCAACCTAAATTATTTTTTCATAAACATTACTCACTTCTTATAGTTTTGCTAGACACTAGCTGTATCCTGCGACTTCGTTTGTATGCACCATAACACGTAAAATTTTGTTTAATTCCCATTTTTGTAGAAATTTCAAGAAATCCTTTCGTAATATTCCTCTGCAATCCCTAAGGTGCTTACATGCCAATTTCAGCTTTCTATGGCCAGTAGCTTCGTCTATACGTTGTCTGTCAGTCACTCAGTAACTCAAGCGTTTTATATATATAGATTTGAATATAATTATATGAATATTATTATTTTGACACATTAATACTAATCAAAATAAAATAAAAGTACTATACAAAATGAAACGTGCATAAAATTTAAATGCAGAATCATCTTTTTGTAAAATTATACAACGAAAATAATGAGGAGCGTTGAGGACCCTCGCTGTTGCAATATGGCGTCATTCACAGTACTACACGAATTGTGGAAATGGTAGAGATTATGTTGGAAATAAATATTCTATTAGTATTTGACTGGTTGCGGGTTCGATTCCCATTTATAGGAATAATTATATTTCATTCATTTACGTTACTCTGTTCTGGTAAGAAAGCAAGTTGAATTTTCGTTATTATACGAGTACAAGTAATGTTCGAGACATTACTAATTCAGCAGAAAGTGAAAAAAAGAGTGTTTAGACACTAGGTTTCCTTTTCTTAAACTTATATAGAAGCATGAACGAAGCCAAATAATAGCGCAGTAAGTAAAGGATGGAGTGATTAGATATTTTGTTATTAATATTAATTTAATGATTCAGACATATGGTCCGTACTTTTGCTATATAATATTTTTGTTAACATATGATACTTTTTTACGTTACTTAAAATGTTCCTAAAGATATGTACTTCATTTCCTTATTTTCCTGGCAAAGAATAATTCATAGATGACAAAAAATATCTTCAAACTACATATGTTAGAATTACGAGTATAATAACAAAAAAACAATCATTCCACAAGCTTCTAGACATTTATTTTTTAATTTCACGCTGTATCCCGCATATAGCAGGGTAGGTAAAGGGAACCTGAGAACCTAGTGTTAAGACACTTCATTCTTATTTAACAATTGAGGCATTGCTTGTTGAGTGGCGGAACTTAACGCCGCATTTTGCCTTGTTACCAGAGCGAGGAAACAAAAATACTAATTATTAGTTATTATAAGCGTTTAATATTTTCATTACCTGCAATGGGAATCGAAGCCACATCCTGATGCGTCTACAACCACATGCTTGTGATTCGGCGCCACGACTTGTCTCACTTCTAAACATATTGAGTTATGTTTTTTTTCAGCTTCTCGCTGTAGCCCGCATATGGCAGGGTAGGCAGAGGTAACCTGAGAACCTGGTGTTAAGACACTCCATTCTCATTCAACAATTGAGGCATTGTTGAGTGGCGGAACTTAACGCCGCGTTTTGCCTTGTTACCAAAGCGAGAAAAAGAAAATACAAAATATTAATTATTGTAAACGTTTAATATTTTCATTATCTGCAATGGCAATCGAACCCACACGTTTCCAGTCACACAGTTGTGCTTGTACGTCACGATTGGCCTTACTTCTTACACATATTGAATTACATAACAATTTATATCCTTTTTAATATTAATTCAAGCCACTTCTACATTTAGTCTATGATGAATTTACATCAGCTGATTTTAATATTAATTGTTGAAGCCTTTTTATGCAGAGCGTTTTACTTGTGAAAGAGTTTTCGAAAGATTAACTCCAAACCTGGTTTAATTATCTGTTTTCGAGGACAGTTGAGGATGTACTTCTATATTATATTTAGAGGTGTTATTGCGGCGTTAAGTTACGCCATACAACAAATGAATCTGTGTAGGCAGAGAGTGGATAATTGTAAGGAGTGACTTATTACAAGTTTCTCTCTGCGTGTAAAGAAAATTTTCGTTATATTTATATTCTTACTTATATACTATTTATATAGTATATAAGTAAGAAAATGAAATATTGAAACAGAACGGTGTGTCTTAACACGCCGCCGGTGCTCTGCCCTGCTATGTGCGGGATACAGCGTAAACCTGAAAAAATGTATATTTATGTGAAAAATATTAAAAAAAATAATTCAAATGATATTCTCCTCCTCAGCTTTTTTCCACATAACAGGAAAGGTAAAGACACACTATTGTCAAGACCCTCCGTTCTCCATTTTCCATCCAAATTCCAGACTGTGGAAATCGAATCTACAGTCATCGCGCTTACAGACAGATACCATCCCATGATGCCACTAAAAAAAAAAAAGAGAATACTCACGCCTGTCGTGGCACAGAGGCACAAGTGTGACACTGTAAATGCGACAGGTTGTGGGTTCGATCCCACTCCAGGGAATGTAAAAGTTAGTATTTTCATTTCCTGGGTTTGGTAACAAGGCAAAACGCGGTGTTGAGGTCCGCCACTCAGCACGCAATGCGTCAATTCGGCGGAAAGTGGAGAATGGAGTGTCTTAACACTAGGTTTTCAGGTTCTCTCTGTCTACCCTGCTATAAGCGGGATACAGCGTGAAGATAAAATAAAATACTAATTCTCTTATACAGTAATGTAAAACTGACGGCGTGTTACAACATAACGTTCAAGTAACACTTTGTATAAAGCATCGTTCTAAGCGTTACTTCTCGTAAAGTATGGAGGGTATTTTCATTAGCGTCATAAAAATGTCTTAGAATTTCATTATTAAAATTCCGTTTCATATAATTAATGCACTCACTGTCAAGTTATGGCCATTGTGGCGCTGTGGGATGCATCTAATTGAAAACGAGAGGTTGTGAGTTCTATTCTCATTCAAGGGAATGAGACTGACTATTTTTATTTTTTTTGCTTCGGTAAGACAAGGTGCGGCGTTCAGTTTCGCCGCTCATACAAAGTCTTGAATTTGGAACTCCGTCTTGGTAATAGGTAATCCTACTAAATCTACCTTCAAAATGCGTGCTAAACTGATATTAGTTCTAGACAGGCCGAGATGTTTTAGTAGGTTATAGAGAGATTTCGCTGTCATACCTCTCGCGTCTACCTCTACCCTATTTACTAACTTACACCTAGAACCTAGTGTTAAGATACTCCGTTCTATTAACATATCCGTTCCCCACTTTCCAATGAATCAAAAATCAAAAAATAAAAAAAAAGGCATCAGTGCGGAACTCAACGCAACTCAACGCTACTAGAACGAGGAAATTAAAATATTAAATCAATTAATGAATATTATTATTATTACATATTTTCATTTCTTGCAGTGGGAATCGAATCTATAACCTGTCGTGTTTACAATCGGCCTCATATCATTCTATTATATTTATATAAATATACGAGTATGTATAATATAAGTCAACCCGCAACTCGCACTTAGCTGTGTTATTTTAGCTGAGCGTAGGCCATGTGGCGTATTAACGGCCTTACATCAAAGAACAAAAGAATCAACTTTATGAACAAGGTAAAAATAAAATGATTTACAGCGTGTTTTTTATTCTGGATTTAAAATATTATTTGGTTATATAGATTGATTTTTGTCGTAGAGGTGCGAGTTCAAATGTCGTTGGTGGGAGGATTTTATTCATAAAAAACAAAAAAAATATCACATTCTGATAATATACATGTAGTGCGGAATGATGTATGGTTAGATCCTCTTGTTCCATTTTTTAACATTTAGGATAATATGGTATATTTAGGATAATATTTAGGATCATATGTTATCATATGAAAAGTATAAATATTTTAGAATAGTATAAAAATTTTAAAATAGCGGAATTTGAAGCCGTGCTTTTTGAAATCCGTCTTGGCGTTGTAGCCTAAGCTATTGATACTTATCGCGAAATTCTTACACGCTTTTTGAAAATTATTTTAATATTCATTTTTATACATTTGTATAATATTTTTATAGTAATCAGTGTGTAAACAACACTTTAAATAATATGAAATGTCAAGTTATGATGTTTAAATTTGGATATTGATGTCATTAATTTCAATTGCAAAGATGTAATCATGAAAGTATTAATGAAATATTATAAATTTGGTCACACATATGTAGGCTCCTTGCGGAGTGTAGAGAGTGAGGATTTCTCGAAATTCTTACGAAAACGATAAATAATGGGGTTTTAAATAGTATAGTCCACGCAATAACATGTCGCGAGATACAGCTAGTAAGATATAATTTTTTGCTAGTTACATCTACATTTATTTATCTCCCTACAAGAGACATTAAGCCCATACAATCAAATTACGAAAAGAATATTCCCAATAACATTTCAGAACACGCTGTACATATCCTGTCGGGGCCCCAATAACGTACGCTGCCAAAACCGGGCACTGAACTCTGGACATCTGGCGGTTGCGCACGCGCCGCTTCACGCCGCCCCGCGCCGACCCAACCCGCGCCGGCTCATTCATCGCATATCATTACTGGCGATAAGATTACACGCCAATACATCAATTTGAAAGCACATTGTATGAAATTATGGATTAATTATATGACGCCATCATGGCGCAGTGGGGTAGTGTCTGGGAAACTTGACCGGTTTTGGGTTCGATCCCCATTCGGGGTAACATTTAATTTTGTATTTAAGATGTTTTCTTTTCGCCGATCTATGAAGACAAAGCGCGGCGTTAAGTTCCGCTTCGCTTGTAATTCAATACATTATGTCGCGATTTCTGGCACAAAGTAGATAATTGAGTGTCTTGACACTATGTTCTTTCTGGCTACCCGATTATGCAGTGTAGGTGTAAAGCTGCAGTCGTAGCGTAGTTGAAATGCACCTGGCTTGGGTAGGGGTTACTAATATCATCGCTGCTTATGTAAATATATGTATATAGGCAGAGAGAACCTAGACACTTTGTTCTGCGCTTTCCACCTTTTCCACAAATCAAGACAATGTGTGTTAAATGGCGGTTATCAACGCTATATTTTGTCTTCTTAAAAGGACGGAATGACTATGAACTATAGTTTTTTAAAACTGCAAACAATCTAATTTAGACTTTTTATATTTCCCCTATTTGAGTTGTAGTCTATTAGTAGGCTAGCCGCATGTATTTACAAGGAGCGCCCGGTATCTGACCACTGTAACACGTCCAGTGGAATTACCTAAATTCAGGGTTAGTTTGGTGGGCTTAGTTATTTAAGCCCATAGTTTTTGTTTCAATTTTAATATTTAATGGAATTTCATGTATATTTAACATAGATTTTATAATACTTAAAAAAAATATCTGATAATAATTGAAAAATGATATATGATAATAATTAAAAAATATATAAAATTAACTTAATTCTATCTAAATAAGATTTATTATATATTTGACGCCTGTCGTGGTGCAGAGGCACAAGCGTGCGACTGTAAACGCGACAAGTTGTGGGTTCGATTCCCACTCCAGGAAATGGTATTTTTCATTTCCTGGGTTTGGTAACAAGACAAAGCGCGGCGTTGAGTTGCGCCACTCAGCACGCAATGCCGCAATTCGGCGGAAAGTGGGGAACGGAGGGTCTTAACACTAGGTTTCCTCTGCCTACCCAGCTATATGCGGGATACAGCGTGAAGCTATGTATGTATGCATGTGTGTATGTATATATATGACGTCAGCGGAAAAGGATTTGACTGAAAGAAATAGTGTTAATTCTACCTCTTCATGTCTACTATATACAGCAGGGTATGAAGAGAAAATCTAGTATTAGGAGACTCCATTCTCCGCTTCTCGTCCGAATCTGTGACCTTGCGTGTTGAATGGGGGAACTCAACGCCGCGTTCATCTTAACAGGGCGGGGAAATAGACATTACTTTAAATGCTATCTTCTCTGAGGAGTATCAATCCCAAAGTCTTTTGCAAGTGAGACACTGTTCTACTGTGTCACGATATTTTCTATAAATAACAATGCTATTAACAAAATTAAATAATAATATAAAGAAATTTAAGAAAAACAAACAGCTTCACGCTTTATCACGCACAGCAGGATAGATAGGAGAACCCAATGTTCATTAGGAGTTCCATCCAAAATCAAGTCATTGCTTGTTAAGTGGCGGTAATTAACATCGCATTTATTTTACCAAAGCGGAAAATGAAAATAAATTCATTATAAACATTCCCACACACGAGAATCGAACCTACAACCAATCGCTTTTATAGTCAGACTGTTTCACGCTGCCCTCTGATACAGAAACCTAATATTTTCAATTAAAATTCAAAAAATCTCCACAGACGTTTGTACTGGTATAACAACGCGAAAACACGCAAAAGTAAACACAGTGATTCATTTTATACTTAAAATCCTCCTGATATACAATCATTCGTCTGGGAATCTAGCAGATGTTGCTAAGATAAGAATTAAGCGCTATTTGATGCGTCATACTCGGTCTGTAAAACTTTTGTTTTTATAATTATTTATTATTTTGCAGAATAGAGAGAGTTTGGTAATAGAACTCTCCACTTTTCGTTTAATTTATTGAAAGAGCCATTAATTTGACGGTGTAAATTGACGGTTTGCAAGAGGCGTAGGTACGAATCATTTTAAAAGATTTTATTTCAAATATTTTCATTACTCCTCTGTGAATAAACAAATCGCGGCGTTGAGTCCCGTCACTCAACACCGAACATGTCAAATTAGGACCAAAAATTGAGTATGAAGTGTCTTAACACTGATTTTATGAAAATATCATGAAATTGCAAAAAGGAACATAGTAATAAACATAAGGAAGTAGGTACCACGGAAAAACCACAAAAAATATTCTAATGTAGTGTAGCCCTATTTTTATTGGAACCAGGTCAATAGTACAAATATATACTAATATAATTCCACACGTTTGCATCTAGGTCGTAAGTGTATTTGAAATTTTATGCGTTAAGTCCATTAAACAGCGGGACGCTAGTTGAAGCAAACAAATGGGTGACATGTTGGTAGGTCAGCTGTAAAATAATTCGTTTTCGTGATTATTATATATTTTAAATGGATTTTTTTCTTAGTAAACATACCAACGAACTAGGAACCAGGAATAGGTTTAGAGTTAATTTGCATTTGTTAATTTGTAGGTGTAGGAGCGAGAGGTTTAACAATGAAATCTCTATATAATCTACTAAAACATCTCGGCCTATCTAGAACTGTCATTAGATATTTTTTATCACGTATTTCGAAGGCGGCATTAGTAGGTTTCAAATTTGGTTAGCTCGAGAGAGGAGTGCGGACAGTAGTAGCGAACGTTTACGCAAAACTATTCGAGTATACTGAAAAAGCCTAAACCTATACTTGGGTCGCAAATCCCAAGTACTGCCTCGAGCTTTTCTCTCTGTTACGCGGTGGGCACCAGCAAGGTGAATCCATGGAATACTAATATCCGGAGATATTTCTTTTATAATATATAAATTCAAAATATACTTTATTAAAACATAATTTTACAAGCACTTTTGAATCATCGAATGAACATCAAGTTACCTCCGCCTCAGAAGGCGAAGGCTGCTGAGAATAACAAGGAATTTAACAATTGATTTTAGTACATAAAATATATTAATATATAGAAAATAAATAAAAAAACAGACGGTATAAGATTGATCCCAAAAGTCCTGCTCTCAAGGAACCCATATTTTACATACATTAGATATAAAATTACCATATCCGTATGTATATGGTACGGTACAAAATGAATAAAACAATTTTTATGCCTTTGTTTCCAGTCGATATTATCATTAATTTTGCAAACGATTTCCTTAAATGTGGGTGAAATTTTCATATTAGAAAAATGTTTGCTTACATACATATATATATAGATTTATATATTATATTTAGCACAGATTACCAATGAACATACTGCCAATGTCCGCCCGAATTCTAGGTATTGCGTGCGCTGTGCTTTTTCTAGCGAGGGTAGAAAAATTGAAACATTTTTTTTAGCTTCACGCTGTATCCCGCATAGCAGGGTTGACAGAGGGAACGTGAGAATCTAACTTTAAGACGGTCTATCGCTCTTACAATAATTCCGGTCCCTACTTTTCGCCGAATTTCCGCCGCATTGCGTGCTGAATGGCGGAACTCAACGCCTCGCTTAACTTTACATTTCCTGGGAATCGAACCCAAAACCTGTCGCGTTTACAGTCACACGCTTGTGCCTCTGCGCCACGACAGGCGTTAATTTTAAATAAATTAAATATAATCATTCTTCCGAGTGTGATTCGAACGTACAACCAATGATGCTTACACTCAGATGCTGTCCCATTGGGCCATAATGACCTTTAATAATAATTTTAAATACTAAGAACATTTAAAAATTTCTATAAACGAATTTTAAAGCTATGAATATATTATAAGCTTTATAGACACACAGTCAGACTTTCTAACCGTAATTTTGCGGTAATAAAAATCAGGCAAACGTGGGTCAAATAGGCCATTCGGACCCGAAATAAACATGTAGGGTTAAGAGCTTTTTCGCAAATAAAATATGCCAACGATTCCAGCCCATTGTTATAAACTGCTGGGATACTGGAGCTTTCAAATTAAAAAAATATTCATCATTCAATTATAAAATATTTTTTAAGTAGAAATATCAGATTTTTTAGGTTTCACATATGGCGGGGTAATTAAAGAGAACATAGTGTCAGGGCACTCCGCTCTCCACTTCACACTCCAATTTGAGATAGTCGCGCCAAGGATATAATTTTTAAAATATAATGATTTCCTGCAGTGGGGATTGCAGTCACAACCAACCGTACTTACTAATAGAAGCAATCCCACTTCGCAACCACGGCTTCAATGGCCAAAATATTACAAATAAAGTTACTAAATAATATTGTATTGTTAATTATCATTATTATTATTCTTTATTAATGGCTTTGAACGTGCCAGTTGAGCACATATCACTTTGCCAGTGTCACGTTGTATGGAGAACACACAAAGGAGATTGTTTGGTTATAAAAAATTTATCCCGTATGTCATGATGACGTCATTTGTCATTTGACATTTAAGTCAAAAATATGACAAACTAAATCTAACCTACCATCTAATAAGGAAAAGCAATCACATCACACCCAAGGGACCTAAAATATCAATTGCTTTCAAAATAACACTGCAAATGTCAAAATATAAATGCTAAATCGCGACATTTCAGCGCAAATCCTTCCACGCTCGGATGACCACCCTCTATCGTCTGGACATGATTGTTTCGCATAATAGGGAAATTTTGTTAACACCCTCCCACTGCCTTTTCGTTTCAATTAATGAGGTCACTTTCTATTGTCGGTGATAACGAATACGATACAGTTATTTGGTTCACTTCCTGTATTAATTATTAGGAAAAAATGGACGAAATGTTGGCGTCTTGGGACAAGCATTTTTTGGTAACAATTGAGTGAGAGATATTTTGTATAATGTTTAGGAGTGGATCAAAAAAGGGGTAATAAGGGAGCATAGATATGGTTGTTAGGGTATTTAGGAAAGTACATATTGAATTTTTATTGGACCTAGTATCTAGAATTTACCACTCAAACATATTAAATTAAAGGTAATTTCAATATTAAAATCTATAATTTTTATTTTATTGGAAATGGAATTGGAATTGGAATGGATTTCCTTGGAAGTTCTCAAAACCGAAAGCGTTTTATCAACAGTCTAGAAGTAAAAACACATTAAAAAATAATATGAAGTCAATAACATAAGAATATGAGAATTTAAACGAACGTTGTTACACATAGTAGGGAAGTAAGAGAGTACCTAGTGTCAAGACACCGAATGGGCAAGAATTCAAGACATTACATGTTGAGTTGGCGTAACTTAACGCCACACTATGTACTTTCACCAGAGTAGAAAAATTAAAATAGTTTAAATATAAATGGAATTTTTCAATTCCTGGGTTTGGTAACAAGGCAAAACGCGGCGTTGAATTCCACCACTCAGTACACAATGCCACAATTCGGGGGACTTAACACTAGGTTCCCTCTGCCTACCCTGCTATATGCGGGATACAGCGTGAAGCTATGTATGTATGTATTTAAATATAATACATTCCCTCAAGTGGGAATCGAACCTACAATCGTTTGCGTTTGCAGTCAGACGCTGTCCCAATGCGCTACGATAGTGTACTTTATTTATCTCTTAAATTTATTTATAGTCTCTTAGTGTGAAAATAACACTTTGTATGTTATTCAATAATTCAGTTAAATATTCGGGATTAGTAAAAGGTTTCATTTGCATATTGGAACCATATAAAATTGTAATAGATAATTAAAACCTCCATTGTGTTAGATTCTATCAAATTTTAAGTCCAGATTTATAACTATGAGGCTTTGTTAAACATTTTTCAACAAATTAATCCTTTTTTTTATAACAAAACATCTTTTAAGATATACAAAAATAATTTTAAGTCAATACTGGTATAAGTAATTCAATAGTTTTAATGGAAGCAATAATTTTTTTTTGTGTTTCTTGTTGTTGTGTCTATACTTACCTACAAGCGTGCACTAACAAAAGTATATCTAAGACAACTATTTAGAAACCTGAAAACATGAACAAAGCAGGATTCGAACCCGTACCTCCAAGATCTAAGCACTCTAGCCAACTAAACTACACTTTGTTTCAATTTACCACAAAGTTTAGATGTTATCGAACCCACGACCACCGCTTTACAGATTCTTCCCAAATGCACAACGTAAATTTCATATTAAATGCGCGTGGTTCATTTTCCAAGCGCAGACCGTTTCATGTGGTTTCATTAATACTTTTAGTGTTCTTACTCTTAGTTTAATGGTTCTCGATTACGAATAAACATTGAGTGTATGGATCATTACGTTTTTGATTGCTTTAAAATGTTATTTATATAGTTTTACGCTTTATCGCGCATAGCAGGGTAGCTGTGGCGAGGCGTCCATACAACACGGTTTCCACCGGCTTGCCTTTTTAAAGTACAAGTATGAGATCTAAAAAAAAGGTTGCGAGGAAAATATTGGGCATAAAATTAGAGGTCATCGCCAAAATTCGATAGTGAATTTACTGACTACCTTCACACCCTATACCGGCTTCCCTAACTATACCGGCTTCTCTTAATATACCAGCTTCCCTTAAAATTACCGGCTACCCTAAAAATTACCGGCTTCCCTAAATATACATCGGCTTCTCTAAATTTACCGGCTTGCCTAACTAAAATTTTCACCCCTCGCCACTTGAGGGTAGTTAGAGAGAATTTAGTGTTAAGACACTCCCAGAAATTGAATCATTGCGTGTTAAGTGGCTAAACTCAACGTTGTGCTTTGAGTTACTAGAACGGAAAGATGAATATAATTTTAAGTATAACAATTCCTCGGAGTGGGCATTGAGCCCATAACCGATAGTGTATAGAGTCGAGCGTTATCGCTCTGCGCCTCGATGGCTCGATGGATGATGTAATTCACTTTAGATTTTTAATTTACGCGGGAAGTTTTAAAAAATGGATAATATTTATTTTAACTTATTTATTATATACATACTTATAAAGCAACCGGCTTCAACATTTATTCTGCCTAGCTGAGTAGTCATAGAGAACCTAGTGTCAGGTCATTCCGTTCGCTGCTGTTCACCCAAATTACAGTCATTGAGTGGTAGAACTCAACGCCGCGCTCTGTTTTGCCAGAACGAAAAATGAAAATACATACATACATTGCTTCACGCTGTATCCCGCTTATAGCAGGGTAGGCAAAGGAAACCTAGTGTTAAGACACTCCATTCCCCACTTTCCGCCGAATTGAGGCATTGCGTGCTGGCGGAACTTAACGCCACGCTTTGCCTTGTTACCAAACCCTGGAAATATAATTATTCCCCGGAGTGGAAATCGAACTCACAACCAATCGTACTTACAATTAGACGCTATCCCACTGCGCCACTATGACCTCAATTATATTTATTATACAATTCATTATATTTTGATCTTCAAATGATTCAAGTAACCAAAAACATATTTCATATTTCGCGTTTGATTTCACTGAATAGTATAATAAGGTTCGTTAAATACAAAATAACGAATGGAATATTATTTCCCGCCTTTAACGTCACTAATTGCGGCCATTTTGTGTTGCGATAACATGGCGGGGATTGGATGATTTGTTTTTTATTGTATAAAATGTAATCATTATATTAATGTGATGAACGGAATTGTTGAAAGAGAACGGAGTGTCTTAACACTAGGTTCTTAGGTTCCCTCTGCCTACCTTGTTATATGCGGGATACAGCGTGGAACTAAAAAACAAATGATATCAATATGTGAGGGAAAAACTTTGGATCTCTTTTTATGAAAACTATGTGGACGGAAGAGAATGAAAATTGAAATGAATATACACACATGGAGAAGAAGTGCTGAAGAGTATTTTTTTTGTAACAATGTATCAGAAACATATTGAATTAATAAACTAAATATTGTTGTTGTTTTTTAATTTATGGCTTTTAGGCGTGCCAGTTGAGCACTATTTACTTTGCCAATGTCACATAGAATGGAGAATACACGTTGGAGATTGGTCAGTTATATATCGAGAAAATAAAACAAAAAACTATATTAACGATTTGGTTATAAATAGAAGGTCATATTATTTAAGCCACAAACTAAATATTACTAATACTGTTAAATGTTTGACATACACTTTTGTATAAAGTGATATGTAGAAGTGACAAATCCCCTTGTGATTACACTCTTTACTGTCCCTCAACTTGCGGAGTTAAACTCTGTAACCCAACAGGCAGCACGCCTTCTTAGAAAGAAAATTAAGAATTGAGTGATCTGTCACTGAGTTATCTATGCCAACAAAAAATGCGGGAGGATATTTTTACTGTTATGGGTACAGTTAAAATGAGAATCATCTATGAATATTCATCGTAATAAATGTGATTAATTTAACGAAGTTGAGTTCAACTGACACTTTTAAAACAACGTAATTAAAGAACTGTACTGTACTGATTATTAAAATTCTAAAGGAACTCCTTTAAGTAGTCCTAGTGTTCAGACACTCTTCTCCACAATCCGCCCGAATTCGGGATGAGTGGTGGAGCTCAACGCCGCGCATTGTCTAACCGGAACGGAATAGTTTTTATTTAATTTAATGTTTAATTTAAATATAATCATTCCCCGAGTGGAAATCGAACTCGTATTTACTGTCAGACGTTGTCCCACTGCGCCTCGATGGTTTCTTTAGTATTTAATTATTTCTATATTATATATTTTATCCATAGTGTGAAGGAAAATCTTGAAAATAATGGTCCAGATGAGATAGGATCATCAGATAAAGATCTTTCGATCAAAGAAAACAAAAGAGCTTTGTCAAACTTGGAAGGAAGCTGCTGTTTTCATTTCATCGAGATATAAAGTTAAAAGTTAAATAAATACAAATATTTTTTAAAATGAACGTATTTTTTACTATATTGTTTTAGCTACACGCTGTATCTCGCGCATAGCAAAGTAAGCAGATGCACCTGAGAACCTAGTGTTAAAACACTCCGATCTACTATAACTTTTGTTTGGTGGTAGGAGGTTCGTCCTCCGTCTGGCTCGCGACCACTATCATGTCAAAGACGAACCGCCAAATATCTTATGATGTGTTCCGGTTCGATGGCATGTAAGCCAGGTTTTCCCATTCCCACCCATCCTTTCCCCAAAATGTGGTGGTTCCGAGAACGGAATACTACATTGTCCTCCTCTTCCATCTGTATCCTCTAGGTTGGCAACGCATCTACAACATCTCTGGTGTTGTAGATGTCTATGTGCG
>JAKGSA010000401.1:223556-263184 GCA_033558755.1 Philaethria dido
TGCGGCGTTGAGTTCCGCCACTCAGCACGCAATACCTTAATTCGGCGGAATGTGGGGAACGAAAATGTTAAAAGAGAACGGAGTGTCTCAACACTAGGTTCTTTGGTTCCTTCTATGATGATACAGCGCGTAGCTAAAAAGAAACTTATGTTTTATCTAAATCCGTTCAGTAATTTTTCACAAAAATTTTTGCTTTTATAATATTAGTAGGATATTAATAGACCTTTTAGCTTATTAATTTATAGCAATAGGAAACAACTTTAAATGAAATTAAATTGGCACTTTATTGAATTGTATCGAGAGGTTATCAGAACATGTCGTGGCGTTATTTCACGAGTAGCTTTATGTTTAGGTACTTTGATCTGTATCTGTACACAACCACTGTAGCAGTATTTTAGATTTAAAATTAATGTCAGCACCCTATTATAAAATAGATATATTATTATACAAATATATGTGATGAATGTAGGTTCGATTCCCACTGGAGGTTAAGTTTAAAAATTTTTCTTTTTAAGTAATGCGATTAGCGCGGCGTTATGGTCTGTCATTTAACACGATTTTTTTCTAAAATGGCGAAAAGTTGGGAACGCAGTTTGGTAACAGAGTTTGTCTACTTTGATATGTGGGAGAAGCGTGGAGCTGTTACTTTTGGTCTAGATTGCGCATCTCGCGGTTAATTTTACATAAACTATTAAACCTAAAATACCTTTTATTCCTGTTTTCCTAGAAATCTAACTAAGTATGCCACTTCATTTTTTTCAGCTTTAATTATGTCCCGCCTATACCAGGATAGGCAGAGAGAAGTTGAACTATGAACTTTAGGTCTATCACATGCACTTTCCGCCTTATTTCGGCGTAACTCAACCCCGTACGTTGTCAAACATACCGGAAGAATAGAACTAATAACCATTGCTTGTACAGTTGGATATATTTCAATTTTATTATGTCGGCGTCGTTCTATCACCATTAATACATACATAGCTTCAAGCTGTATCCCGCATATAGCAGGGTAGGCAGAGGGAATCTAGTGTTAATACACTCCGTTCTCCACTTTCCGTCGAATTGATGTATTACGTGCTGAGTGGCGGAACTCAACACCGCGCTTTGCGTTGTTACCAAACCCAGGAAATTAAAAATTCCATCATTAATTGTAATTTTAAAGATATAACATATCGTATAATATATTTAATCCTTAACATTTATAAATAGACAAGATTTATAAGGAAATTTAATTAAAAAAAAACTCTCAAGTGAGGTTCAAACTTATAAATATTCTGTCCCGATCCCACTGCACCATAATGGTAACTAACTTGAATTTAATTTTTATAATGCAAAGATTTTTTTCTTAGGCTAAACAAATTCTTTCTTAATTAAAAAAAAAATTAAAGTAATAATTAAGAATTTAACAAAAAAAAAACAACCGTTGTCGGTAAGGAAAATATACTAAAAAGTACAATTGTTACGAATAACTCAAAAACTACTCGCCAGGTCTTAAAAAAAAAAAAAAAAAACAAAAACTTATTTACTAAATTTAAATAAGACCACATAAGTGCTATCATACAGAAACAGAATCATCAATATTGGTTCACCCAGTTTTTTAAATCAATTAAAAAAATACAAATCCAAGAACCAAAAAGATCAATGCCCTATATGTTATAAGAAACTCAATAAAATAAAGTCCAGACAAAACAAAACCTTGAATATTGACCTTGGCAACATCCTATGAATAGATCTGTATAATCATAGATATATCGACCAGGAATGCTGAGCTCCCCCAATGTTTCAGACCAAAGGAATTTGTTTCTAAAGTTACAAATAGTATGGGAACCAAGAGTCCAAGTTATATTGTCCCAAAAGTCTATGAAAATGCCATCCCCTTCTAAAGCAGGGAGGGGTGAAAAAATTACATTATTTTATTGGAATTTTATTTAAGGGTGAGGTTTTTTAATATGAAAAGATAGGAAATTTAAATGTACAAAAGTTACACGATTATCTCGCATAGCAGGGTAGTCAGAGTGAATCTAGTGCCAAGACACTCTCTTTCCCGTTTTTTGCCCGAATTTGAGACGTTGCGTGCTAATGGAGAAATAATATACGACTACTTTCTTTCCTCGAATGGGAATCGAACCCACTACCAATCGCGTTTACGGACTCACGCTGTTCCGCTGCGCCACGATGGTCTCCGATGATATTTAATTCTGAGGGAATCATAGCAGGGTAGTCAGAGTGAATCTAGTGTCAAAATACTCCGTTTGCTGATTTTCGGCCCAAATTCGAAACTTTGCGTGTTAAGTAGCGAAACTTAACGCCGCGCTTTATTATACCAGAGCGGAGAAATGAAATAATATAAATTTATTCTCATTCCTCAAATAGAAATCAAACCCACAATTAATCGCGCTTAGAGATTCACGCTGTTCCACTGCGCTACTATGGTCTGTAATATTATTTAAGAGTGAGGTTTTTTAATGTGGGGATATATAAGATTTAAATTTTAAAAAGCAGTAGTTCTCGCCTTACCCGCATAGCAGGGTAGTCAGAGAGACACTCTGTTTCCCACTCTCCACCCGAATTCGAAATATTGTGTGTTAAGTGGTGTAACTTAACGCCGTGTTTTATATTGCAAGAACGGAGAATTAAAAATGATTTAAATATAATCATTCCTAGAGTAGGAATCGAACCCACAACCAATCGCATTTACAGTCAGAACGCAGTCCCACTGCGCCACAATGGTCTCCGATGATATTTAAAAAGGTTATTTAATATGAAAATATAGGAAATATAAATTTAAAGTTTTTACCAATCACGATAATATGGCATTTGTAAGGAAAGTCCATTTAAAAATTACTCAATTCGTATTTTCGCATCGAGAATTTAAGTTTCGCTCAAAAGCTTCAATATCTGTATTCATTTACTTCACGAAAGTTTTAAATTTTTACATCTTCTTTGCAAATGAGATTATTTCAAAAGAAAAAAAAAGGATATTAAAAAAAGGGAAAGTAGTTTTACGCCTTTTCTTTCATTGACTAACCTGTTATACCTAGTGACATGACACTCCATACTCCTCTTTCTTCGAAAGGAATGAAATTAAATTTAATTTAATCATATTCGCTTGTCGTGTCGTAGCCTCTACGACAAGCGTGCGACTGTAAACGCGACAGGTTGTGGGTTCGATTCCCACTCCAAGATATAAAAATACTAAATATTATGCAAGGCGAACAAGCGCGGCGCTAAGTTCTGCCACTCGGCACGCAATGCCTCAATCTAAAAACGAAATTGTTGAAAGAGAACCTAGTGTCTTAACACTAGGTTCTCAAGTTCCCTCTCTGCCTTCCCTGCTAGATGCGGGATATAGCGTGAAACTAAAAAAAAGAATATAATTCTCCTACTTGGGAATCGAACCCCCACTCACAGTCAATCAAATACGTCCTACATACCAATGGCTCCAATAATAAGTTTCTTTATAAAATTTCAACTTCAACTTTTTCCAAAATATAATGTCAGTTCATAATTTAATTATGTTGTGGTGCATTTAGAATATGCTTACTGACGGGTAATTGGATCAAATGTTACGTACTCACTCGTCAGATCTTAACTTTCTTCCAACAGGGAATCGAATTCAGAACAGTTACAGAGAGTGACTACTCACTCACTGCCCCACAATGGCCTGCAACACCACCGTTTTTATATAAAATTTGAACTTTTGACTTTGTCCGACATATGTCAGTTAATCATTTAATTATGATATGATGCAATTAGAAAGTGCTTACTAACTGATAATTGGATCAAATGTTACTCTTCCATTTTTACGAATATTACGAATTACTCAAAACCACACATCAAATCTTAACTAAATTTAAACGTAACTACAACAAAAGCGTCTAGCTATCATATTTAAAAAAATCATTAAAATTAGTTCAACCATTAAAAAGTTATACAGTAAAAAACATAATAAAAAATACAGTCCAATCCTACTTTTTTAAAATCGGTAGATATTAGGGGGTCTAATTGCGCCTCATTCACAATCTATCAAAGACCTCAGATATTTTTGCCAGCATAATTCAAAGGTGGAAATCCACAAAGTAATACGAACGGGGGCAGTCCCGAGGGTAGCTGCAAAGAATTTAATCAAAAAACGAAATTGAATGTGTGTGCTAAAGTAGCTACTTTGGTTCGTAGGAAGATGATTTTTTTTTAGAATTGGGTTATGATATGAATCATTAGTAATATTTCTTAGAAAAGATGTAGATCTTTTATAATATAAATTATAATAATGCGCCTGTCGTACAACGTACGTAGAGGTACAAGCGTGTGACTGTAAACGCGGCAGGTTGTGGGTTCGATTCTCACTCCAGGAAATGGAATTTTTCATTTCCTGGGTTTGGTAACAAGATAAAGCGCGGCGTTGAGTTCCACCACTCAGCACGCAATGCTTCAATTCGACGGAGAGTGGGGAACGGAGTGTCTTGACACTAGGTTCTCAGGATCCATCTGTCTACCCTGCTATATGCGGGATAAAGCGTGAAGCTAAAAAAAAATACTAAAAGTGGAATGGTGTAAGTCCATGTAAACCAGAGAAATGAAAATCATTTAAAAATGATCCTTCTCCTGAGTGGGAATCGAACCCACAACCAGATTCAGATATCCAGACGTCCCACTGCGCTACGATGGCCCCTAATTTTTTTATCATAGGATAAAAAATATATATAGATATATTTTAATAAAAAACTTTAAAAGTTAAAAAAAGTAATCAAAAGTTTCCAAAAATTCTTTAGTAAAGGATTATTTGATGAAATTCCCCGAAAGGAGTCACGTGAAACATTTTGTTTCGCAAACCGGATCTCGTGCTTTACGACTTATAGATATGAATTTGTTTATGTCTGGTATTCGTATTACTCTACTACGTCGAGCTTGGTGAGGGAGGGAGAGGTGTACGCTTAAGACTGTATTTTTTCTATAGCTTCAAGCTTTTTCTCTTATAGTAGGATAGTAAGAGAGAAGTTAGAGTTAACACACTCTGTTAACCAAGACTTTGCGTGTTGAGTGACGGAACTCAACGCTACGCTTTGTGTTACTAGTGCGGGAAAAATGGGAATAATTATTTGTAATTATTCCCCCGAACGGGAATCAAACCCACAGCCATTCGTGTTTATATTCAGACGCTGCCCCACTTAGGATGTTATAAGTTATTATATATCTATGTATCATTATAAGAAAATCGTGTTACGCAATTTTGATCGATTTGCTCGAAAATTTACACATGTGTCCGGTCTATACATATTTTTTCGTAGGAACCTGATGTCTTTCCCAGGATGACTAGAATAACTAGAAAATAACGTGGTTTTCTACGAAATACGTGCAATTCTATTGTAGTACATTTTCGAGGGCTATATTACCTTAATTACTAAAATTAGTAGGTTTTTTACAAATTTGGTTAGGTAGATGGGTAGCGCAGAGTGGAAGTGAATGTCAATGCACAATTTAAGTGGGCCCAAACAACGAAATTGCCAATTATCATGTCTGTTTTCAGTAATTAATTTAACCTAAGATGTGCATACATTACTTTGCCAAAAACGCTTAAACAACATAGTAAGTGTGAGGACACTCTGTTCTCCGCTTCTTATCAGAAATCAAGACTTTTATATTGAGTGGCGTATCTGAACGGCGCGCCAAGAATATTATACTAAAAAAAAAACGGCGTTGCGTTACATGAGTGGTGTAACGCACATACTCTCCTTCGCTCCGTTCTTTTAACGCACAACGTGTTAAAAGAACGGAGTGTCTTAACATTAGGGGCTCTGGTTCCCTCTGTTTATCCTGCTATATGCGGGATACAGCGTGAAAATATAAAAAAAACAGTAAAACTTCAATATAACAGTCTTTTGTCTGCGTTAACCATCAAATGTCTGGTGAAATAGGTAAAGAAATACGCCCTTAGGGAGCGGTTGAATCCTGATTCGCGCCAATTTGCTACTTTTATACCAAATTTATAGTTTGTAGACGCCGAGACGGAGTCCATGTATTCTATATATATAGCGCAAGGTCATGTTGGAGTAATAATTTTTGATGTTTTGTTTGAGATGTGAATTCCTTTTTAATATTTAAGAATCTTAATAGGGTAATTTAAGAAGAAAATGCAGTTTCACGTGATATCTCGCATAGGAGGGTTAGTCAGAGAGAAGCTCGTAGTGTCAAAACACTCTGCTTCCCGCTTGCTGCCGCAACGCCGCGCTTTCCTTACCAGCTTTTGAGTGGAGTACTGAATATAATCTAAATATAATGTCCAGAGGAGGAACTGAACACCATAATGGATAATTAAAGAAAAGTAATCAAAAATGATTTTTTTTTTACTTATAAATGTGGAGAGGATTATGTACTGTAGATATTGTTTCATTGGGATTATGATTGCACATAAATATGTTAAACGCATAAAACACCTGTCGTGGCGCAGAGGCACAAGCGTGTTACTGTAAACGCGACAGGTTGTGGGTTTGATTCCCACTCCAGGAAATGTTAGTCTTTTCATTTCCTGGGTTTGGTAACAAGGCAAAGAGCGGCGTTGAGTTCCGCCACTCAGCACGCAATGCCTCAATTCAGCGGAAAGCGGGGAACAGAATTGTTGTAAGAGAACGGAGTGCCTTAAAACTAGGTTCTCAGTTTCCTTCTGCCTACCCTGATATATGCGGGATACAGCGTGAAGTTAAAAAAAAAAATATATGTTTGTCACTTTCTCCTACAAATAATAAGTGTTTCTAGTGAGTGTGGTGTTAAGTTTAGCAACATAATGCATTAAGATTTAATGTTAATAAAAAATTAAGTATAAAAGAAAAAAGTTAATCAACTTTCTTTAACATATATTAGAACTAAAATATATTTTTGAAAATGACATTATGCCATTGTGAAGGTGAAGGTTGTGGGTTCAGACCTCACTCGTGGGAAAAATATACCTGAATTATTGTCACTTCCTCGTTCTGGAAATTCAAATGCAAGCTCAACATGCAAGGTTCGATGTCAGTGTCCTAACATAAAGTTCTCATTACCTACCCTGAAAAACGTGAAGCTATATATAAAAATACATACAATATATATATGTACACGTATATATATAAAAACCATCAATATTTCCTTTCCACTCTAGTAAGTTAAAAAGCAACGTGTAATGTATTAAATGAAGCGAGAAACAATACAAAGTAGAGTCCCAATTCAATTAAGGTACAGTATAAATCCAAGCAACAGGTGTTTGGTAGAGTTGGCACATACATTCACGTATGTATTCGAAGTTACGGTAGTAATATAACAATTGTATGTAAAAAGTGCAGTTTCATGGTTTTTCACGTATGGAGAGAGAACCGTCGTAGTGATTAGACATTCCACACTCCGTTTTTCATTTTTCGTCCGAATTCAAGAATTGGGTGGTGGACATTTGGGACTTAATCTTATCAGAGTGGAGAATTGAAATCAGTTAGAAAGTGGAGAACAGTGTCTTTACATTAAGTTCTATCTGTTTAGTTCTATTGTGTTTTACCATTTTCATAGGAATTTCATGCAACATGTCAAATTGCAGCATTCTATGGGCAATATGTGTTATAATTTAGATTTTAATAAAAAAAAGAAAACCGACTTCAAAGGAAATGGACTAAAAAGTAAAATTATTAATGAATTATGAATAATTCAAAAATCACTTGCCAGATCTTAACTAAATTTAATAAATAAGATATCAGAAGCACCAGCTATCATACAAAAAAAATAATCATCAAAATTAATATACCAAATAAAATCATTTTACAGTAACATACATAAAAAAAACAGTTTCCTCAACCTCTTTCGTTTTTTGAAGCCGGTTTTTTTTGACACTCCCACATTCCACCTGAAGTGCCCCCGCGAATTGATACGGGCGACACAACTGTGTGTCATATTGAATTGTGTAAATTTAAACTACTTAGTTAAAATGAAAATTAAGTCGATTTGTAGGTTTTGAAATTTTGAGAACTATGATTTTTAGCGTCGATTATTCATATATAATTATTTATACAATATTCACAACAAATTTTTAAAATATTTTCAAATTCAGTTTCATATTACGTCCTTGTTAAAGTCTTTAAGAGTGCTGAAGGTGGTTGATTAACTTTTTGAAGCCGGTTAAAATGTTAGTTTGTACTAAGCTCAAGCCTAATCGCCTTTTCCGGCAGATATGATAAGAAATTAATAGAGCTGGCACATTTGCTGTGACCCTCGTCCAGATTAACTTGTCATGTCATTGTTCTTCTGAGAAACGTCTTCATAGATACCGACTGTATTATATTGTAAATATTTCAGACGCCCTCGATGCGAGTTAGTTGCTTCTTATTTCCTTTGATAAGTGTGGGTTCGATTCTTTGTTTGGGGATTATTTAATATATTTTTTTTGTTACTATATATAGTTAAGAAATCAGTTTTTCTTCTGTACTCCCATAAGGAAACTTTGAACTAGCACAACGTACGCACAACTGCGGTGCCAGGACCATTTTCAGTAAGGCGATGTGCGTGCTGGCTGGAGTCATACCTGATTTAGACGGTATCACTCTAACGTCGGTTTATTGTCAGCGTCGAGGCTTGGCGTCTGAGATTCTGGCAGAGCATACTTAGAATTTTTATTTTCATTTCTATCTCATGATCAGGAATAGCAAAAAAAATTGTAAAGTTATAATTAAAATTTTAACAAAAAAGACATCGATTTTTTCTTATCAGAGCGGTATTTTTCACCAGACCGAAGAAGTGAAAATAATTGAGGTATAATCTGTTTCTCTCGAAAACAAAAACGAACCCAAAACCAAAAGCATTTACTGTCTCTCTGCGCCACTATGGTCTTAAAGTCATAGATTTCATCTCCACTTATATTTAAAGTATAAGTAATTCCCAGAACGAAGTATTATTAAGTTTATACAGTAAGTTCTTGGAACACTCATGACTCACGATTGATTAAATTGATCCCATCGTTCTTTCAATTAGATAGGTCAGTTAGAAGTGGGCTCGTTACTTTGTACTACTACTAGCTTGTGCTTATTAAAAAAAAATAATATTTTATTTTTAATAATTTTAAAGTAGTAATCACACTTTTTTTTTATAACTTCACGCTGTATCCCGCTAACAGCAGGATAGGCAGTGGGAACCTGAGAACCCAATGTTAAGACACTCCGTTCTCTTTCAATATGCTGAATTGAGGCATTGTGTGCTGATTGGCGGAAATCAACGCCGTCACACACTTAGGAAATGAAAAACTCATTCTCTCTAAATAGATGAAAAAAAAGTTTTAAGAAGCGTATAAGAATTTAGACATGGCTGGATAAGAACGCATGGCTTAGCGGTCAGAGCGCTTGGACAGTTTCCAAGAGGCGCGGGTTCGAGTCCCGCTGTGTTCAAATATTTATACGTTAAATATTGTCAAAACGGAGTGTCTTGCCATGAGGTTGTCCCTGTTTACCCTGCTATGTGTTATATAGATAAAACTACAAAAGGCCATATATAATAAAGCCATCGTGGCGTAGTGGGGCGGTGTCTGGCAAACATGATGGGATTCAATTCAAGCACGGTAGAATACTTTTGTTATGCCAAAGCAGAGAAATAAATTAATTTGTATAAAGTATAATTATTTCCCCTAGTAGTAATCGAATTCGGGTGGAAAGTGGAGAACGAAGTGTCTCAACACTAGCTTCTCTATTTACCTACTATGAAGCTAAAAAAAGATATAAATAACATTTACTATCAGTTAGATATTTAGGTTACATCAAATTTCTTTATCGAGGACACCAGAAGGACGGTTACATTAAACCACATTAACACAACAATAACCCATCGATATGACAGTGCTCATCCATTAAGTAAAGGAAATGTTCCAAATGCTTTCCTTCCTGCCTTCCTGTCTATTAGCAAGCCGTTTACAAAAATAACCGTATTATGTATTACTAAATTCCTTTTATAGTATAATTAAGAATTTAACAAAGGAAATAAACTGGCTTTAAATAAAAAGTACAATTTTTATGAATAACTTAAAAACTGCTTGTCGAAGCTTAACTAAATTTGAATAGGACTGCATCAAAAACACTAGCTATCATATAAAAAAATAATCATCAAAATTATTCACCCAGTAAAAAGCTTTGCGGCAACTCAGAAGACAGCTAGAAGGTAAGACAGCTAAATTGATAGTTTCGTCCTTCCTTTCCTAGTCTTTTTTAAAGTGGGTTAAAATCCCACTGAACTGATCCAGATGAAACTTTGCAGTAATATACTTATTATAGCTTTACCCAAAAACACATATTGGCTATAATTTATAAAGATGAGAAATTTGGATATAATGATTAAGTTCATAAATCGAGAATAAACCTGTTAAGGCAAAAGTTTTTAAATTAAAGTTTTATTTGTAAGCTTTAAATTATTTTCATTTCTCTTCTCAAGTAAAAATTAGGGCGGCATTGAGTTCCGCTACTCACACAAAATGTCCCGAATTAGGGCAGAAAACAGTGAAAGAAGAATTTTGGCACAAGATTCTCTCTAACTACCTTTCTTTGCGGGATAAATCGTGAAGCCAAATCGATTAGTATTGCTTAGTTAACTATGAACAATGATTCATCAGAATTCTCCCTACTTATCCGTATAAAAGTTAACTAACATAATTGTTAATAATTGTTAGACGGCGTGACGTTCTTCAAGTTAATATTTGTCTTAGGCCATTTTAGCCGTACGCCCATAGCTAGACAGGCCTTCCCCAAGGAGACTACCACGATCGATCCTGCGCTTACCGCATCCAGCGGCTTTAGGCGAATTATATTTTTCTATAATTAACCGACTTGTAAAAGAGGAAGTTCGTTATTTGAGACTATTTTTTATGTGTGCTACAGAATAAGATTATATTGGGTAAACCAATTTGGATGATAATTTTATACGGTAGCTAGTGCTTTTGATGAAGTCCTATTCAAGTTTAGTTAAGATCTGACGAGTTTTTGAGTTATTCGTAATAACTTTTACGTTGTTTGTTAATTAATTAAATTATAATTACTAATTATATTAAAATGAAAATAATTTAATTGTATCTTTTAATCTACTGCATTTCACGAAGATAATTTATTTTGTTCTTTTCTTATTATCACTAACGCAATCATGGCCTAGTGGGTTTAACACACACACAGGGTTTAACTGTGAACGCGATTAGTTGTGGATTCGATTCCCACTCGGGAATAATCATGTTTAAATTATTTTAATTTCTCCGCTCTGATAAGACTAAACGCTATGTTGGTTTCCGCCACTCAACGCGTAATATCTCAAATTCCACCGGTAAGTGGAGAACAGAGTGTCTTATCACTAGATATTATATAGGATAAAATATGAAGTTGCTAAAAAAACGAAACTAGAAAAATGTCTGATTCAATTACCCTCAGCTTCAAATATTTGTATAGGTATTGCTGTTACTCGTTGCCTTTTTATATTACGTGGGTCCCGATTCCTATTTTACTTACAAGTTCTTGGGGTATATAGAAACGCTGTGAGAGCTTTTTTATTTAAATTATTATATTATAGAATGTATATTTTTTATACCCCTGTCGTGGCGGAGAGGCACAAGCGTGCGACTGTACACGCGACAGGTTGTGGGGTCGATTCTCATTCTAGGAAATGGAATTTTTCATTTCCTGGGTTTGGTAACAAGGCAAAGCGCGGCATTGAATTCCGCCACTCAGCACGCAATGCCTCAATTCGGCGGAAAGTGGGGAACGGAGTGTCTTAACATCCCTCTGCCTACTTTGCTATATGTGGGATACAGCGTGACGCTACTTAACTCAACGCCACGCTTTGCTTTGTTACCATACTCAAAAAATGAAAAATTCCATTTCCTGAAGTGGGAATCGAACCCACAACCTGTTGCGTTTACAATCGCTCGCTTGTGCCTCTGCGCTACGACAGGCGTAATATATTTAAATATAATATTATAATTCTAAATAATATATAGGAAATAGCCCATAGCCAATCGCGCTCACAGTCACTATCTCAACTTAAACTAAATGATTTCCCCGAACGGGAATTGAATCCACAACCACCCACCCAACAGATACATGTATTCAATTATGAAGAAGTATTATTATTAGAAAATTATCATTGTAATTATTTTTTAATAAATAGACAATTTCTGTCTTTTTTTAGTTTTAAAGTGTTAATCACACACTTACGAAAAGAGAAACATGTTTAGACAATAAAAGTTTGAAACGCAGCGGAAATCGAACACGCGCTTCTTGGATACCGTCCAAGCACTTTCACCGCTAAACCATGTGTTCTTATCCAGCTACGTCGAATTATTATATATATGATTGTTACAACTTATTTTTGTTGTTACTTTTACTACTTCCACCATTTAATATATAATGTTTTGGATTTGGAAAGGAAAGCGGTGAGCGGAGAGCGGAGTGTCTGGATAGTAGATTAGAACCAAAGGTGAAGCTTAAAAAAATCATATTTTTTTGTAAAAAAAAACAAGATAACAAGCTATTTTTAAGCAGAATAACTCCTAAAAAGAGGTTTTATAATTCACGTAACCTTTAGCGGAATGAAAGTAGTTCTATTGTGGGACATCTCGAGGGATACAAGATATGACACTATGAAAGAAGATTATTATAATCTGAGGAGGGATGTTTTACATGTTTATTTACATTATAATAATATAGTGAGCTTATATAAAAAAATGATATAGATATTGGAAAAGGTGCGGGTTCCAATCCTAACACGTTCAAATGTATGTTTATTTTAATTTTTTTACGTTAGGGCTTGAAGAGCTTCCTACTTTATGCCATATAGCTGGATATTAAGTGAGAATCTAGTGTTAAAATATTTTGCTCTCTACTTGCCGCTTCCTTCAATCAATGTCAGATTCGATTTCAGGCAAAAATTGGAGAACGGAGTGTCTTTAGTGTCGTTCGTTCTGACTACCCTGATATGCGCATAATGGCATATATGATAATCCATTATTTGTGCAAAATTTTTGTTTTAAGGTGCCTAGGAATTCACGTAAACCTTCTAACTTTCTTGAATCACCTATTCGTAGGTCTATTTTAGGTAATAATTCTTTTATAGCTAGATTTTGTGATATTTTAAATAAAAAAAGCGTTTTGATCCCTTCGGAAGCTCTCTATCAATCAGGAATGTCAGACGACATAAATAGCTTTAATATTTTTTCTTTTTAGTATTCTTTTCTATTCATTGATTGTAATTTAATAACATTTTATAACTAATTTTGTAAAAAAAGTATGTCTTGTCCTTATAATTGCATGTGATATTCACCTTAAAAGGTAATAAATTTAGCTATAAGAATGAGAACAAACTATTGTAAAATGATATCCGATGTAATTACCACTGGTGAATCTAATAAATAAATAAATGCGGGATAAACCGTGAAGTTGCTTATAGTCAACGAAATAAAATCAAGGGATATAGCTAGTATATTATTATTAACCATACTCATTTTTAATTTTTTTAACTTCACGCTGTATCCCGCACATAGCAGAATAGGCAGTAGGAAACTGAGAATTCAGTGTTAAGACACTGTTCTATTAAGATTTCCGTTCCCAACTTTCCGCCGAATTGAGATATTGCGCGCGTAACTCAAAACCGCGCGTTAGCAAAGCGAGGAAATAAAAATACTAAATATGAATTATTACAAGTATTTAATATTTTCATTCTCTGGAGTAGAAATCGAACCCACAACCTGTCGCTTTTACGCACGTTTGTGCCTCTGCGTCAAAACTGGCCTCATTGGCCATTCTCATACATGAATATATTAATTTAATCATCCATAAAGTTGCTCATAGCATTGTAATGTAGATTACCTCTAACTATGAATCAGCAGTGTCTTTGTGAATTACATATGTCACCTGTCATTCTTATCTTAATAAATTTAGATTACTGGGTCAAGTCAAACTGTAGTCAAAATTTAACTAGCCGTTTAGATTAGAGATTGGTTTTGTATTTTTAATATATATTTAATATGGTAATTTTGTAAAATCCATTTGGTGTGAGAGAGAGTTTTGTTTGAAATTCTATATATATTATATGGAAGCGAGGCCATAGTGGTGTAGTGTGAGTGTCCGACTGTAAACGCGATTGGTTGTAAGTTCGATTTTTTGATCTTTTAGGGGGAACGACTATATTTAAATTATTTAAAATTTTCCTGGCTTATCGTGGTGCAGAGGCACAATCGTTCTGTTGTAAATGCTAGGTTGTGATTTCAATTTCCTCTCCAAATAAAATATTATTTGATATAAATATTATATAATATTTTCATTTCCTCGCTCTGGTAAAAAGGCAAAAGCGCGGCGTTGAGTTTCGCCATACAGCACGCAATGCCTCAATTTGGCAGAAAGTGGGTATCGGAAATGTCAAAAGAGAACGGAGTGTCTTAACACTTTGGTTCTCTGGTTCCCTCTTCCTACCTTGCTATGTGTGGGTTACAGCGTGAAGCTAAAAAATGATAATCAGTTTCCCGCTCATGTGTGGAGTGTGCGTGGAGCGTGGAGGAAATTGCAGGAGGAAAATGAAGCACAGAGTGTCTTAACACCAGAGTCTCTCTGACTTCAGTGGAGTGTATTGTACGGGAAAAAGCATTAAGCTCCTTTTTTTTTCTATAGGAGAGTTACATACATAGCTTCACTCTATATTCCGCATATAGCAGGGTAGGCAAAGGAAACCTAGTGTTATGACACTCCATTCCCCACTTTCCACCGACTTGAGTCATTCCGTGCTGAGTGGCGGAACTCAACGCTAGGGGACTTATTGAGTTATTTTATTTGAAAAAGGCTTTATAGTTAAATAAAAGAAAAAAGTGTAACGCGTCACTCTCACTTCTCCCTATAAATCAACAACAAGTACTCCCCAGAAAAAGTTAAAAAATATATAATAATTGCACACTCACTTACATTATACAATTTTATAAAGAAATATAAGGGAGCTTTTGTTAGCAATCGATCTCAAATACTTATTCGCCGGGGTCAAGTGTCACTTGAGGTGACCCCAGTAATTATTGTACTTTCTCTTTTGCGTTCAATTTAAACAGGCCTGTTATCTGAGACGTTTACAAGTGGTTTTTTTCCCTCATTTTCTTATTTTTTAAGGCATTTTCCGCGTCTTTTTTTCATTTTATTTGATACTGTATGTCAAGGGATGAATACATTCGGATTAAATAATGTATGGAAAAAGTCTGACACTAGGTTTAAGTAATATCTTTTCGCTCTGGTAAGACAATGAGGTATGATTTTTGAATTTTTTAGTGTTAATCACACACTTAGAAAACGAAAACCATATTTAGTGCCGGATGAACCCACGAGTCTTTTAAACCGTGCAAACGCTTTGACCACTAAGCCACTAAGGCGCGGGTTCGAGTCCCGCTACGTTCAATTTTTTTACGTTAGGCATTCTCTTGACAATAATTTCTGTCTGACTACTCTGTTATGTAGGAAAAAGCATGAAGTTGACACATTTTTTATATTTAAAAGAGATTGCTTAAATGAGTGATTTTTAATGTGAAATTAATCGATTTGAGTGGAACTATATTATGTATTTATTGCGTTATTATTATATTTTTATAGCAGTTTCATGTTTTTTTTTCTACATTGTATTCAAAGGGAACGAAGTGTCGAGGTACTCTACTTTCCTTTTTCCGCCGGAAATTTACATCTAACTTTGTTTTACCAGACAAAATAAATGAATATAGGTACATATGTAGTTTTAATTTAAATATACATCCACAGTAGGAATCGAACCCACAACCAATCGTGTTTACAGTCACGCTCTGACCTACTACTTTTCATTTAAAATTAAATACCATGTGGCGAAACTCAACGCCGCGAACTGTCTCAACAAAGCGAGGAAATATAATGTAGCAATCGACTTCACAACCATAACTGCGCCACTATGGCGTCGGTCCAAAATCATGCCCATAATATGATTGACTTTATGTAACTCAATAAACGATTAATGTTTCAGGGAAAAAATACTTTTATTTATATTAACACTAACTGTGCCCTCGACTTCGTCCGCATGAAATTTAACAAAAAACTTATTATTGTGTCAGAATATTTTTTCAGAAGATTTTTTTTAAACAAGTTGTTTACTTAGTTACTTTTTACATTAGCTACCTGCCAGTAAAAATTCCGTCAAAAACGGTCCAGCCATTTCAGAGATTATCCGGAACAAACAGACAGACAGAAAAAAATTATAAATAATTCTATTTTGGTATATATACTGTATATATATTCATATGCATGTAGTAAAAACTGGTTATTTTAATACAAACAGACACTCCAATGGCTTCAACTTTTACGTGTGTCGTGGCTTGAGGCACAAGCTTGCGACTGTAAACGCGACAGGATGTGGGTTCGATTCCCACTCCAAAAAATGGAATTTTAAGTAATATTCAGTATTTTCATTTCCTGGGTTTGGTGACAAGGCAAAGTGCGGCGTTGACTTCCACTCACCACTCAGCACGCAATGCCTCAATTCGGCGGAAATTGGAGAACAGATTGGTTGAAAGAGAACGGAGTATCTTAACACTAGGTTCTAAGGTTCCCTCTTCCTACCCTGCTATATGTGAGATAAAGCGTAAAGCTAAAAAGGAAGACACACCAAATTTATTTATATGTATAGATTAGGTTTTTCAAGTAAAATAACACTGAGTGTGCTGGCGAGCCGCCAATCTACGTACTATGGGATAAGATATCATGATGTACGATAATTTATAGCGTTTATGTTGTTTTCTACTGTATAAGTTTGGAACCTCTTTTTTAGTTTTTAAGGAATGTTTTTTTTTACGCCATTATGTCGCAGTGTATACCTGGCAGTGGTCGTGAATACAATCTCTAATTGGGGAATATATAAAAGAAACTTCTAGCTTCATCCCGTATGTCCGGGTAGTCACAGAGAACGGTGTCTTTTGACACTAGGTTATAAGTAAACTAATTCTTAATTCACCGGTCCATTCAAAATTATTTTGTGCTTCCCTCAGCCAACACGCAATGCCATTATGAAGGTAGATAGGGGCGTCAGTATGCCAAAGCTTCGCCTAACAAAGTAAGTTCAGAATTATTATTTAATTGAAACAATATATAGCATATTATAATAAACATTTAACAAAAAAGGAAACCAACGCCAAATAAAAAAAAAAAAAACATTGGTTAAAAGTCAAAAAGAAAAAAGTTTTCCGCTAAAAAGTTTTTCATATGAAAAAATACAGCCTAAGTAGATTCCTTGACTGTTTGAATTCGTTAAAGGATTCAGTAACCTTGCTTCTACTTAAATGTAAAAATGTCCCTATTTTTATGATAGCATCTTCTGGATTATATTAAAAAAAAAAAAAGCTTTACGCTGTATACCGCATATAGCAGGGTAGGCACCTGAGAACCTAGTGTTAAGACACTCCGTTCCCCACTTTCCGCTGAATTGAGGCATTGCGTGCTGAGTGGTGGAACTCAACGCCGCGCTTTGCCTTGTTACCAAACCTAGGAAATGAAAATTTTAAACTTTAACATTTCCTGGAGTGGGAATCGAACCCACAACCTATTATTACTGGAAAAGTAGAAGTGAATCTAAAAAAGGTATAGTCGAGTTGAGCCTTCTACCTTAACCTTCTTTTTGATCTTTCAAGTCGGTTAAAATATTCTTAAATAACTTTTTGTACTACAAAGTAATAGATAGGGGCGTTAGTACGCCAAAGCGTCGCCTAACAAAGGAAGTTGAAAGACAGTTGCGGAGATGGATAGTGTTGTGCACTTACAGGAAAAGTTTGCTTTAAAATAATGTATGTTATTTGTATTGAATGTTAGCTTTAGGTACGTCACTAGTTGAAGTTAGTGACAAGTCTTAATGTTTTTTTTTATTTTAAGTACTTTAAGTTAAACTATTTTCATTCTATCGGATTAATTCAGTATATTTTGTTATTCGAGAATACATTTTAGAAATTCCGACATTTTGAACACTGTAGTACGTATATGCCTATATATTTATACTGGGCTTGAAAATATAAATTTGCCAACACTAACCAATAGCTAAGAACAAAAGGGTCTGGATTGCAAACAACAGCTTCACGCTATATCCAGCACTTAGCGGGGGTAGGCAGAGGCAACCAGATAACCTAGTGTTAAGATACCCCGTTCTATTTTAACATTTCTATTGACGAATAACACACACACGCCCACGTAGACGCGCACACGCACACGCACACACACACACGCACAAGCACAATATATCAAAAATAAGTACTTAATAGAAAACCAATTATAAATACCTACCTTCATTTAAAAAAAATTGCATAATTATCTTTTAGTTATCATTCTCGATACGAAAAATCAACTTATTTGGGAAACGTTTAAATCCAGGTGCTGATTGTTCACTTACAACATTTTTATAAGTTATTATTTAATTTATTTCAAATAAGGAGGTTGTCAATTCGATTCTGTATGTTTTATGTGTGTTATCACAATTTTTTTTCCTCGGTGCTGTGATGTTAGCTAGAGCTTCTGATGTTCCCATCTAGCTTTAACATAGTTAAGATCAGATGGTAGGAGGTTCGTCCTCCGTCTGGCTCGCGACCACTATCATGTCAAAGACGAACCGCCAAATATCTTATGATGTGTTCCGGTTCGATGGCATGTAAGCCAGGTTTTCCCCTTTCCCACCCATCCTTTCCCCAAAATGTGGTGGTTCCGATAGCGGACTACTACATTGTCCTCCCCTTCCATCTGTATCCTCTAGGTTGGCAACATCTCTTGTGTTGTAGATGTTCATGGGCGAAGGTAACCACTTACCATCAGGCGGTCCTTATGCTCGTTTGCCATCCGGTATCCATAAAAAAAAAAAAAAACAATTTTTGAGTAATTCGTAATAATTTTTTAACTATAATTTGCTCTTTTATTAACAAAAATAAACCAAAACTACGATATATTATTCATTTAAAAACCAATCACGTAGATATGTTTGTATTGAATTGCGATGGAATTGTAAATTACAAAATGTATGTAATATTTGTTGAATACTTCGTTTATTATTTATATGGAGGTTTTACTGTTACTTTTTAAATATATGCATACAAACATAGCTTCACGCTGTATCCCGCATATAGCAGGGTAGGTAGAGGGAACCTAGTGTTAAGACACTCCGTTCCCCACTTTAAATATTTATAATAATTTATATTTAGTATTTTCGTTTCCTTGCTCTGGTAACAAGGCAAAGTGCGGCGTTGAGTTCATTATAGTGAAAAAATGTTTTTCTGAGTGCCATTTCCATATAAACCTTAACTAGGTGTACCAAATTTCAAACTCCTCCGTCCGCATAATATTTGTAAGATAAATCGAAAAATTTTCCGCCACATATTAATATATAGATGATTCATATCTATATTCTGGGACTTTGAAGTTAGGGAATTGCAAGGCTATAATAATTCGTAATAGCTTCTAGGCAAGCGATATTATTTATTGAATGAGATAAACAGATAAACAGCCATCGTGGCGCAGTGGTACAGTGACCGTAAACACGATAGGTTGTGGGTTCGATTCCCACTTGGATAAATAGTTATTTTTATAAATGAAAATACTAAACTTTTATATTTCCTGGAGTGGGAATCGAACCACAACCTGTCGTGGTTACAGTCGCACGCTTGTGCTTCTGCGCCACGACAGGCGATATGAAAATAATAAAGTGACAGCGTCTGACTGTAAACATAAGTTGTGGGTTCGATTCCCACTAGAAGGAATGGTTATACTTCAATTATTTTCCTTCCCCATTCTAATAACGTAACACGGCGTTTATTCCGATACAAAACAAGCAATATTTCTATTTGAATAAAGAACGGAGTGTCTTGACACTTGGTCCTCTATGCCTTTCCTGGTAAGTGGTAAAAAACGTGAAGCTAAAAAAACTTAAATCTATATAAAATAAACTAAACTAAAGTTATGAATGATAAATATCGTTTGAATCTGTTCAGCCAGTTCAGCATGATTGAGCAACGAACATGTACCTACTCGAGCGCGTTTGACAAAGGATAACGTCTGGAATACCGTATGAAATATGTACGAACTAGGTAGTGCGTTTAAACGCTTCCAAGTCGTTTTAAATGCATCCATAAAAATTAAATATTAAATTTCTGTAAAAATTAACTTCAATAGTTATTCCCCACTTTTTCAAATCAACTTCATTCTTTTTAGTTATATCCATTTTTTTCGAAACAGTGAAGAAATACTAGTGATTTTTTTAGCTTCACGCTGTATCCCGCATATATCAGGGTAGGTAGAGGGAACCTGAGCACCTAGTGTTAAGACACTCCGTTCTGTTCCCCATTTTCCGTCGGAATGAGGCATTGCGTGCTGAGTGGCGAAAAACAACATCGCCTTTTGTCTTGTTATCCAAGTGACAAGTTTAATTCAACAAACTTCTGATGCATTTAGAGATATTACGAATTAGAAAGCGGAACTTAACCGCGTTTTATCTAACCAGCTCAGAAAAAATACCTGCCTATGTTTAAATAAAAGATCAAAAAAATGTTTTTTTAAATAGGTGCATTTAATGAGTAAGCAAGCTTTCGAATCGGCGATTACCAAAAAAATGTCAGTCTTGTCAGTCCTATGACAGGCTACCACCTGTTCCAAGTTCCAAGGAACTTCGGGCAGGCTGAGAAGAGTCGGCGAGAAAACCAACAGTTGGTCTTTTGAAATAATCTTTTACAGTAAATGGCTTCACGAGCTAGCAGCAGTTAGTTCTACATATTAACATCACGATAGTACTCTTAGATAAAATAATATTCTCCGCATAATAATAAATATTAATTTCTTAACTTAAAACTTACTTACCAATAATCCCAGTCATTGACGTTAATCAAACAAAATTCATGTTATGATTCTCCGTTACGTTCTCATTCCGTTCATTCTATTTCAACAGGCCGGAAATAGCGAACGTAGTGTCTTGACACTCACTCTCCTACCACCCTACTATACAGGAAAAAGAGTGAAATTAAAAGAAAATTGTCCTGGTATTTAAGTCCATAAACCATTACTACTATGTCTTCATTCCCTTACTTATCGTTAATCCTAGTCATTGACGTAAATAAAATATAACAATACAAAATAATTAAACCATGATGTGTCTGTCCTTCTGTCCTTCTGTCGCCGTTGCGAGGGATACAGGATGTATTAATTTCGAGAACAATAGACTAACAGTAACTGTCAGTTCATTTAGCACGCAATCAAATCACGAAAAGTTTGGGACTTAGAAATCGGCTGGCTTGATTAGTACGGATTGGGTAGGGTGTTCTCACTTTTTATTATATTGGGATATCTTTTTTTGATAGAATTATAAGTGTTTTCGTATCTGATAATATATATATTTTTTTCAATGATGTGTCTGACTTGCTTGAAATCTTTTACTTTAGATTTGGTCATTTCCTGTTATAAAAAAATGCCTATTAATATTTAAAAATAAATGTTTATTCTAGGTCTACTTATCAACCTATTCACGCCTGGTATGTATTTATTAATTGTTGTGCTTCTTGAGGTTTATTTATATTTATAAGTCTACTGCTTAATTTCGTTTGAAATCCTATATTAGGTTTGCGAAAAAAAGACATATCAGTAGGGCAAGCACGAAAACTTCGTATCTTATCGAGAGCATTTTGTGTGGAAAAGCTTTAGTTCCTCTTACGCACGATAGCGGCGCTTTTCAATTCCCATACAAATTCTTTCGACAACGATACGAATACTATGTCGCTAGTATTCGTGCTTGCCCTACAGGTTTTGAAAATTAGGTTCTCTATACTTACTGAACATAGGTAATAAAAAAAAGAATATTAAATATAAGAGAGATATGTTGTATGAAAAAAATAAAATATAGGCCCAATTTTCTTGACACCAGCAAATGTGTTTAAGCTCTTAAATTATACCGGTACGCTAAGTCCACAGTGATTAATGGATTCAAATTAGTAGGCACCGCCTTCCTCAAACGTACATAAAATTGTCGTAACTTTTACAATGTAAGGTTATAACAATTTTATTTTTACATACATATAATAAAGGGAAATGATATACTTAAAAAGATTTTGTGCTTATAAATTAAAAATATATAAAATAAAGCCGTCGTGGCGCAGTAGGACAACGACTGGCTGTAAATGCGCTTGGTTCTGGGTTTGATCCTCACTCAGTAAAGTTATATTTAAGTTATATTGAATTTCTCGCTTAACACAAGAATGATTTCTTGTGTTAAGTGTGTTCTTGTGTTAAAGCATTTACTTTATTGTCAGTGGATTTTATTTCACATTGTTCTCAATTGAATCGGTGAGTGCAGAAACAACGTAAGTCACAATACAAAAATTCGTCGATTACGAATTTTTGCATCGATCGATCGATTATTTAAACTAGCTTAGAAAGGCAAGTTATACATTTTTTTCTCCCTCCTGCAAAATTTGAAAATCCGAACTTACGTTGTTTCTGCACTCACCGATTCAATTATCGAAAAGACTTATTAATAAAAGTTTTAAAGAAAAGTTGTTCATTGTGCACCAGAATAAGAAATATAATTCTATTATTCACTTTGTTTCTAGACCATGATAATTCATCTTTATTTATTGAATGATATACAAATATGTACAGTGTAACATGGCGGGACTCGAACCAGTGCTTCTTGCAATCTGTTTAAGCGCTTTAGCCAAATAAACTATACGTTCTTATCGCTATCTTGAAATTCTTATAAGGGAGTTACAACTTATTTTTGGTATTTTTTCTAGTTTTCTAAATATTTTTCTTTAACTACTACTAACTTTAAATATCTTTTTCATATTACTTGGTCACCATACTATTCAGAAGTTCGTGAAACAATCGCTTAAAGAAAATAATTGAATTATTGCAAAGACAAAAGGAGAATTCAACAAGCACTATTCTATAAAAATTTAATCAAAATATTTGATTTGTCATGTCATTTTTAACGTTCTCTTGTAATTTATGACTATGTTTCATTTTAGGTTATTAATGATTTTGTTGAAGGATAATAAATTGTAAGGCGTGTTCTTGGTTTAATTAATTTCAGTTTTCTGGTGACGTGAGTACAACTAGACTGTAGAATAGTTTTTTTTTTTTTTTTATTGATAACGGACGGCAAACGAGCAGAAGGACCACCTGATGGTAAGTGGTTACCTTCGCCCATAGACATCTACAACACCAGAGATGTTGTAGATGCGTTGCCAACCTAGAGGATACTGATGGAAGGAGGGACAATGTAGTAGTCCACTATCAGAACCACCACATTTTGCGGAAAGGATGGGTGGGAAAGGGGAAAATCTGGCTTACATGCCATCGAACCGGAACACATCATTAGATATTTGGCGGTTCGTCTTTAACATGATAGTGGTCGCGAGCCAGTCGGAGGACGAACCTCCTACCACCTAACAAAAAAATAGTTATTACGGTACAGTTTATTATAGCGAAAAATAATTAAAAACTACATACTAATACCATTTAGTTTAGTATAACTAAGGGGCTCCGCTCCCTGCTAGCTGCACTCGCTGACCTCGCTTAAAACGATCAAAAAAATTAACTTAAATATCGACTTAATGAGTGACTATAAAATAAACCTGTCAATCGCCATTTGCAACATCATTCGAAATATATAATAGGAAGATTTTTTTAAAGTGTTATTGGATAACATTTTAAAAATATTTAAGACAAGAAAATATCATCTTCTTCTTTATCTATATTTATAAAAATGAATGTTTGTCTGTATGTCATCGATGAAATCAAAAATTTTCTTAAATTTACTTTAGTTGTTGGCGTAGCGACGCGCGCCTGGTACAGCTAGTCTATAATAAAAAATTAAATATTCCTATAAGTAATCTATTCAAACACATGAATTAACATGAATTTCTCAAAACAAACGCATTCTCTAAAGAAAATTCAAATAGCGGCATGGGACTATCTATCTCCTGCTTCTGCGTTGTTAAAAAAATGGTATCTAATAAAATCAGAAAAATCATACAAAATCTTTACAAAAACCTATGTGTTATTTATTTGCTGTAATGTTTTATCAAAATTCGTTTAGTAGTTTTTTCGTATTTATAATATGTTTTTATCTTCAGGCATAACAGCGTACACAGAGAGAATCTAGTGTCAAGACTCCTCCGACTCCGACAAGACTACTCCGTTCTCCTCTTTCCACCGGGATTCGAGACACTGCGTGCTAACTTAATCCCGCGCTTTGTCGTACCAGAAACATGAACAATTTTAAATATTTAATTTTTTTTATGAAAATGATATGAACGAAATGAAAATAATTAAAGTATAATCGTCTCCCCAAGTGGGAATCGAACCCACTACAAATCGTGTTTTCAGTCAGACGATATCCCACTACGTTTTGATAGTCTCAAATAATAATATATCATAAAAGTACATTTTAAACTGCACTTAATAGCGGATGCGCCAAACTTATAACAGCGCTTGTTAGAGTTTAAAAGTCGAACTACATTTAATGGTCCTTCGAGCCGGATACAAGAAGCACTACTAACTTTTAAACTGGATACATGTTTGTAAATCATTTTGAAGTCTTCACTATAATTTAATTTTGTTTGGTGGTAGGAGGTTCGTCCTCCGTCTGGCTCGCGACCACTATCATGTCAAAGACGAACCGCCAAATATCTTGTGATGTGTTCCGGTTCGATGGCATGTAAGCCAGGTTTTCCCCTTTCCCACCCATTCTTTCCCAAAAATGTGGTGGTTCCGATAGCGGACTACTACATTATCCTCCCCTTCCGTGTCTATCCTCTAGGTTGGCAACGCATCTACAACATCTCTGGTGGTGTAGATGTTCATGGGCGAAGGTAACCACTTACCATCAGGTGGTCCTTCTGCTCGTTTGCCATCCGTTTTCCATAAAAAAAAAAAAAGCCTCCATTTAAGCAAAGAAATGCTTGTATAGTGTTTGAGTAATGGTGATTTTTATAATATCTTACAATAATATACTTAGTAACAAAGCAGATAACTAGAGTAGGTATCGATAATAAACAATCAGAAAAATTTAGCTTAAGTAAGAATACAAATATAAAGTCCTTAGTAATATATGAGTGATCTATCTTTCGTCCCATTGTCCCCGTTAGAAGCATATACGTAAATAAATACATAGATTATAGGTACCTATTTAAGGTGGTATATAAAGAAGATTTGATGATTATCATACCCTGTGAGGGGACGGGGTAAGAATACAATACCCCTCCGCTGGGTAGCGTAAGTAGTAACCCGTAAGAGGCGGGTGTCCCAGTAGTTTGGTAATAGGAGGTACGTCCTCCGTCTGGCTCGCGACCACTATTATGTCAAAAACGAACCGCAAAATACATATTGATGTGTTCCGGTTCGATGACATATAAGCCAGGTAGAAAGAAGATATTCTGTTCTTCACTTCTTTTTAAAAATAGTTTCTTTTTTGTTTTACGCGTTTTCCTATATAGCAGAGAACATAGAGCTAGTTAGTATAGCTAGTAGCTAGCTAGTGTAAAGTTAAAGTTGAAATCAAGACATTGTTGAGTGGCGTAACTCAACGCCGTGCTTTGCCTTACCAGTATAGGAAAATTAAAATATTTCACAACAAGCATCGTACTTACGTTCAGTATTAAATTAATAAAGTATTAACTGTTTTTAGTAAATCCATACCTTAAAATCAACACTTAACAAATATTCTAATTAGGCAGACAAATTTTTCACTAATGCCCATATGTTTACATGTCACCTAACAAATCAGTGGTACGCAGATGACAGCTGACAGGCGTCTTTTAAGCGCAGTCTTTAGTGCCTCAGCTCTACCAATCAAGAGTGACGACGGATACGTCAGTAGCTAGAAATATCAATATGTTTTAAATTTATTGTTATATTTTTTAATACCTTTTTTTAAAAGTTCTTTAGAATTGTGATTTGAAACTCAATATAACTAAACTAAAATGCGTCATGGTAAATAAACAAACACATAAATGTAAAGTATTATTTAGTATTTTTTTTGGTGTAACATATTCAAATATATTAATCCGTATTAATTTTAACCGATTTTCAAAAAGGAAGAGGTTCTCAGTTCAACTTATTTTTTGTGTTATCGTTTAACTTTTTATATGTAACGAAATATAGGACGTATATGTAATGCGTCACAGTAGAGAAAAAGAAACATAAATGTGTAGGATTAATTTGGTAGTACATTACATGGTATTCATTTGTTCAAAGAATTGAAAAAATTGAAACTATGAAAACTAAATAATAGATAATATACGAGTATATATGTAATATTTTACAAAAAAAAATTGTAATCACCTTACAAAAAAAAGAGATTATGTATTCCGTTCTCCATTTATCACTACATTTTACACATTGCATTTTAAGTGGCAAAATTTTCAAGGGCGGATTTTTTTGTAAATTTACTTAGGGTATAGCAGGTAGAGAGAACCTAGTTTAGGCCAGGTTTTCCCCTTTCCCACCCATCCTTTCCCCAAAATGTGGTGGTTCTGATAGCGGACCACTACATTGTCCTCCCCTTCCATCTGTATCCTCTAGGTTGGCAACGCATCTACAACATCTCTGGTGTTGTAGATGTTCATGGGCGAAGATAACCACTTACCATCAGGTGGTCCTTCTGCTCGTTTGCCATCCGTTATCCATAAAAATAAAAAAAGGACACTTCTTTCTCGATTTTCCAGAATTCAAGACATTGCATTTTTATTGGCGAAACTCAACACCGCACTTTGTCTTGCAGTCTTAGATTAAGAAACGAACTCACAACTAATCACATTTATAGTTTACTGTCCCACTACACCATGATGGTCTTTACCACCTATATCTATTTCTACAAGTATTTTAATTACCGCTAATGAGTGTTACTTTTTATGTCAACGCGTGAATGATGGATGGCGTCTTTGTGTGTATTTTTGTGTGATCTAAATATATGTAAGGGGGAGTTTCTAATTTGCTTGGTTTAATAATAGAATTTTATTAAGTATAGTAAGCTTTTTGTGTATGTATGAGCTTATGTAGAAGTTTAGATTCTTTGAAATTGTAGACTTTATATATATATAATGGAGGATATTTTGATATTAACGCTTTACGTTGCATAGCAGAGTAGCCAGAAAGAACTTAATGTTAAATCACTCCGTTCACCGTTTTCCACGTGAATTCGAGATATTTCGGGTTAAGTTGCGGATTTTAATACTAGAGCAGGGAAATGTAACGAATTTAATATCGTCCCCCTGAACGGGGATCGAACCCACAATCAAACGTGTGTTACAGTCAAACTTAGCTTCATTATTTAAAAAGATAAATAGAACAAATTTATTAAAAAAGAAATTAAAGGGTCTTGGTCTTTCTGGCAAGGATATCAGCAAGGATATCTAATCCGGACACATGTGCAAATTTTCAAACAAATAGAAAAACAAATAGTTTGTTTAGAAATTCGAAAAAAAATCTTACACATATTAATTGATAGATACAGTTAAAAAGCTTTTATTAGTGTGTTAAATTAAAAAGAGAACCAAACCATTACCCATTATCTAATCTAATAGGAAAAAAACAAATGACATTATCATCATGTCATACCAAGTGAGCAATGAACATCACACATTACAATTGTTTTATATGACTTACTACATACAAACTACTTTAAACCTAATTTTATTAGAGATAAAATTCAAATTTCAACGACAAATATTACAATGTTGGAAAAGAGCACTATGCAAAGTTTTAAAAGATTTTATACTTTATGTATATGGGAATAAGGTTTAATTTCAGTTCGTTTTTGCATTTGGGGTAAGTAAGTTTAATATTTGTCAAGGGTAGAATTAATTAAATCCAGCAAGGGCGGGTTTATGGTTTGTTAAAGTTATTGTGTAATTTATCTGATTGTATATAGATAGTTACTGTTGGCACTTCCCTGTTGTTTATTTCTTTAGGTGTATACCATATGCTTATATTAAAAATTGATTAAGGTTTTAACAAAAAAGAAAAATAACTTCAAAGAAAATAGGGCATTTTTTTTATAATAACTCAAAAAATACTAGTTGGCTCTTAACTAAATTTAAATCGGACCATTTCAAAAGCATATAGCTACTAAGGATCATCAAAATTGGTTCAGTCTGTAAAAAGATATGCGTTGACAAACAAAAAAAATCTGTTGAAGCAAAAGAAATATAAAACAACAACGGGTTTTACGTACACTGGTACAAGTGCAAAACCACAATTTTGCAGGAGACTTATTTAAAAATTCCGAAAGTTAGTATTAATTCGTTAGTTTTCAATGGATTCATTATTGTATTTTTTTCGTTATTTATGAGTTTCATTATTCCTATGAATAATGGCTAAATGACAACTTTAGGAATACTTAAATCGCTTTTATGAACGAGTGTACGTCGGACCAGTCAATAAGGTCCCAAGTCACCTTGGTACAGTAGGACAAAGTTTTAATGTAAACGCGATGGTTATCAGTTAGATTTTTATTATCTCATTCTGATACGAATCCTTAAATATTCGGACACATAGTTAGAAAAGAACACTCCATGGAGCGACTTGTTATCCAGGTACAAGTAGAAGGCAAGCGATCACGCGGTCGATGCCCTGTGCGGTGGACGGACCTAATAAGAGTTGCTACACAAACCTCTATAGTCCAAAACATCCGAGACGCTGAAAACCGCAACAAGTGGAGACGCATCACAAGGGCTGCTGATTCTAGCGGAAATGCATCGTCATCAACCACGAGCACTCTGTCAAAGTTGGACGACTAAGGAGGAAGATTCTGATGAGACAAAGCGCAGCATTCTTTTTCGTCTCTTGGCATGCAGTGTCTCAAATCCGGGAGGAAACTAGAATACAGAGTGTCTTGATACTAGGTTCTCTCTGCCTACCCTGCTCTGTGGAATTGATCGATTGATTGATACGTTACAGCATTCATTCCAAAGCAACAGAGGTAGAAATCTCTTGTGATTTCTTTTGCACTATAGTCAGAAAGAAAACTAGTGTAAAAACATTCCATTAGCCGTTTTCCGCCTAAATTGCTTGCTTGTTAAATGGTGAAACTCAGCGTTGAGTTCTGTCACTCAGCACGCAATGCCTCAATTCGGTGGAAAGTGGGGAACGGAGTGTCTTAACACTAGATTCCCTCTGCCTACCCTGCTATATGCGGGATACAGCGTGAAGCTATGTATGTACGTATGTAGTCATTTTCCGAATGGGAGTCGAACCCATAACTAATCATGTTTACAGTGAGACGCTATCCCACTGCGCCACGATGTGCTCAGTATTATCATCATCATAAATATAGCGAAATTGCTAAAAACTCAATCTTGACGAATATCCGGTTTGGGAGAATCGATTTTTAATGGGAGTTGAAACGATTTTATAGCGTCCCGATTGGATGCGAGACTGATGTAAAGTTTATGCTATGATTATATCACTAATGTTTTGTAAATTCGGACGGAAAGTAGTGAACGGAGTGTCTTGACACAAGGTTCTCTCCTACCTTGCTATGAAGGATAAAGAGTGAAGCTGTAATATTCTAAAGCTTGCTACTACTAAAACTTAATTCTTTCCTTTCGTCTCAAGTCAAAATTTGCTTGATGAATGGCGGAACTCAACGCCGCGTTATCTTATCAAAGTTAGAAAATCAAATTGATATAACGATTTTTATTCAGCTTCACGTTTTATTCCGCATCCTGTCTGCGCTTTCCGCCACTCGAGACATTGTGTGTTAGCTGGCGGAACTCAACGCCGTACTATATATGACTAGAGCGGGAAAATTAACATTATTAATATAATAATATTACTATATTCATTCATACTTAGATATTAACTTATTCTTTGAAGCCATTTAATACTTTTCTAATATAAAATGCATGCACCAGAGAGCATGCAAGCTGAGCGCTTGCATTTGTTAGGGACACGTAGATTACTTTGTGGCTTTTGAATAGCAAAGTATGAATTTGGTTTTTAAATTGTGATTTATACGTTACGTGCTTATGTACGATGAATATATTGGTATTAACATTTTATTTTACACTTCTATCTATTATTAAGACAGTCTAATTTCGAGTTACTGCATGAGGAATGGCGGAACTCAACGCCGTGATCTTGTACCAGTGCAATTAAATCATATTTTTTATAGCATCACACTGTATCCCGCATATAGCAGGGTAGGCAGAGGGAACCAGAGAACTTAGTGTGAACACACTCCGTTCTCTTTTAACATTTTCGTTCCCCACTTTCAGCCGAATTGAGGTATTGCGTGCTGAGTGGCGGAACTCAACACGGCGCTTTTTGTCTTGTTACCAGTGCGAGGAAATGAAAATACATAATATTATTTAATATTTTCATTCAGTTGTCCCAAGTATTCATAGTATCTTGGGAAAGATTAATATCTCAAACTAGTGAAGCTTGTATCTTAAATTTATGATAATTAAGACTTCTATCTGTCATTGTTTCTCGCTAGTAGTCTAGCTTCTCACATAAGTTCCTTCATATTGTATGATTTTCTACTTAGTCTTTTATTTAAAATCAATGGTCTTCATCGTCAGAGGTCAATCTATTGACTCCCATGCTTTTTAATAATACAACATCCAGCTATCCTTTTCTTGAGCATCTGGGGGTTTAATTGTTAATACGTTTCTACGTCTCTTCTCTTCCTTTCTTCTTCTTGTTGAAAGAGAACGGAGTGTCTTAACACTAGGTTCTCGGGTTCCCTCTGCCTACCCTGCTATATGCGGGATACTGCGTGAAGTCTCTTCCCTAGGGAACAGACATATGCATGTAAATTGATTATGTTGATTATGCCGTTGTATATGCGATCGCAAACTTTGCAACAGTGCTTATCTCGATTTGGATATCCAAGGTACCTGAATATTTCTAACTCAACGGTGGGTTCAGGACCTATATGGATAGGACTAGAGTCTGGGCACCCTCAAGTCATGAACTTGATCTTTAAAAGCACCTTTCCCTAGTGTATCTCCTAAAAAGTCCACTCTTTGCTTAACTCCAGACATGTCTCGAAAATGAGCGCTATAGCCATCAGCCATAAAAATCCTGGGCGGAGGAATATAACATTTGGCGTAGTAAACATATTTGTGAAGAAAGCAAAAAGCAGAAAGTGAAAAGTGCAGAAAGCAAATATTTGTTAAACTATTACAATAGAAGTACATTACACAGATTACCATGTGTTTAAAATATACTTCACCATAGAATGATATACACGTTGCTAGGTAACGCGTAGGTAACGCGTATTTCACGCATCAACGGCCTCTAGAGTCTCGTTCATATAAATTCTTGCATTTTTATAACATTTGCAAGTGATCAATGCAGAACAGTGATTCTTTCATTTCATAGTTATATCTGGCCTTGTTACTTTGTTCGCTTCATCGGTTACAGTCTGTCTGCGAGTACTCAACGCGCCTACTTCCCGCCGCTCCCTTCTGCATAAAGCGATGTGTATACTATGGTATGATAATATTTTATGGATTTTTAAAGTATACATACATACATAGCTTCACGCTGTATCCCGCATATACCAGGGTAGGCAGAGGGAACCTGAGAACCTAGTGTTCAGTTCCCCACTGACCGCTGGATTGGGGCATTGCATGCTGAGTGGCGGAACTCAACGCCACGTTTTGCCTTGTTACCAAGCCTAAGAAATGAAAAATTCTATTTCCTGGAGTGGGAATTGAACCCACAACCTGTCGCGTTTACAGTCGCACGCTTGTACCTCTGCGCAGCGACAGGCGTTACTTTTATATCTTTAAACAAATATTATAGGGCATATTAAAGTATAATTATTCATGTTACATCATTGTGTACACGTCTTACAAACATTAGGCCGCGCCCTGACCAACCCACGGCAATCGCTTGCTTTTAATTATTTTTGCTATTATGACCCCATAAAACTACTGGTGGTGAACATGAAATTTATACATTGATATGAAAAATATATTTTACATTGAATTTCTAAATATCCACGAGTATGTATATGTAAAACGCTTGCTTTGCTGAGTGACTGAGAGACAATGTACAACTAACATAGAACATACTAACATAGAAGGCTGAAATTTGGCATGTAGGCTCTTTAAGAAGTGTGCACTAAGAGAGAATTTCCCGAAATGCTTACGAAAACGGGAAGAAATGGGATTTTGGGTCCAGATAGATTATGTCGCGGGATGCAGCTAGATAGGGTATACCTTTTACGCTTTTCTAACCAAACAAATTATATTATGGTTGCTTTGATAACTCAGGACATTCTTATATTGTTTGGTTTTGAAATTCGATCTAATATGTTTTAATATTTCGAAAGAGACTTTAGTATGTTTTAAAATTTGGTTAGGTAAAGAGACGAGATTGAACAGTGAATGTTTTTTTTTTTTTTTTTATGGATAACGGATGGCAAACGAGCAGAAGGACCACCTGATGGTAAGTGGATACCTTCGCCCATGAACATCTACAACACCAGAGATGTTGTAGATGCGTTGCCAACCTAGAGGATACAGATGGAAGAGGAGGACGTTGTAGTATTTCGTTCTCGGAACCACCACATTTTGGGGAAAGGATGGGTGGGAATGGGAAAACCTGGCTTACATGCCATCGAACCGGAACACATCATAAGATATTTGGCGGTTCGTCTTTGACATGATAGTGGTCGCGAGCCAGACGGAGGACGAACCTCCTACCATACCTACAGTGAATGTGTTAATAGGCACTTTAAAAGAGCCCGTTGAATCTACGCTTTGGTTGCAACTCAGTGCTTCTCATTTATGGAATAATAAATATTTAAAAAACTTGCATACAATAATATATTTATATAGAAAAAGTCTATTTTTATATTTATATAAAATATTATAATTTTTTTAATAATATTTTTATTTTCGTTTGTAAATTCATTTAACTATGAACTTTACGCATTACCCATATATGGAAAGCTAGGGAGAGAGAGTTTATTTTTAAGACAGACATGTCTTAAATGGCGGAACCCAACACCCAACATCTTAAAAAGCAGCGATATATAAATAATTTAAATATAATTATTCTCCTAAATGGGGATCGAACCAACAATCATCGCATATACAATCGTATTCCTCCCCACTGTGCCACCTCTACCCTTCTGTTTTTTAAATACATATAAGAATAGACTACGAAAGCATTTTTCATCTCCATTATAAGTTAAATTGACACCAATGTAATGTAATATGATATAAGTGTCAATTAAACTCGTTATACACTGATTAGGTTGAGGGAGACATCGACAGGATGGTGATAAATGATCACTGAAAGGCATTTTCAGACAAACGTTTTAAATTAAAATTATTATATTAAATTTAAAGAAAATAGTTTCATGGTTGTTTCGCATGTAGTAAGGTTAGTTAGTGTTAAGACCGTCCGTCTGAGGTATTGTGTGATGAGTGAAGTAAACTTCGTTAGTAGTATATTTTTAATATAGTTTTAAAATCTGAAGTACGAAGATATGGGTGGCGAGGTGTCCATACAACACGATTTCCACCGGCTTGTCTTAATTTTTAAAATATAAGTATGAAACGTAAAAAAAAAGGTCGCCAAAAAATGTGAGGTACAAAATTGCAACAAGCTCTGACATCGAAAACCGCATAAAAAAAGGTCGTGAAACTAAGTAAATAAGTTAAAATAATAGTTTCAAATAAATTTTTCAGTTTTTCATGACAATTCGAGTTTGTCAGGTTTTCGCGTTCGAGCGTTCTTTTGTTTTAGCTACATGCTGCATTTATATAGCAGAGAGAACTAAAGAACCTAGTGTTCACTCTATTCTCTTTTAACATTTCCTTTCCCCATTTTCTGCAGAATTGAGGTATTTCGTGCTGGGTGGCGGAACTCAACGCCGCGTTTTGCCTCGTTCGAGCGTTCTATGACATCGAATTATTAAAATATCGCTTTATACTATCACTTTATAAAACATATACACTAGGAGTATACACTTAAAGTCAATCAGTCTTCGGTTTGTCAATCTTCAACTGACATAAATAAATTGATAGGTGACATAGTAAAAGCGCTTGAACGATATATCAAAAGTTTTTTGAGTTCCATATTAAAATTGAACGTAGCAGGATTTGAAAATGGACTATGTTTAAAGTAAGTATATCATTAGGTATAGTTTTACGCATTTTAAAGGGCGTCTTCAACAGTAGCGAGGCGTCCATACAACTCGATTACCACCAGTAAAATGTGGAAAAAAAAAATAAAATGTTGAAAAAACAAAGTTAACAAGGTGTGAGAGAAAAAAAGATCGTCAAAAAAAAATTACGCACAAAATTGCAAAAAAAACAAGCTCTGACATCTTATAGACCTACAAAAAAGGTCGTCGCCAACATTCGATAGTGAAATTACTAAATACCTTAACATCCTATCCGATAGGCTTCCCTAAATATATCGGCTTTCCTAAAAATTAACGGCTTCCCTAAGTAAACATCGGCTTCCCTTAATTTACTGGCTTGCCTAACTAAAATTTTCACCCCTTGCCACCACTTTTCAACCTATACTTTGGTCGTAAACGCCGGGCATTCTCCAAACTCCTCTCTCTGCAACATTATTTCTTCTCTCTCTTCTCTTTGTTACAATTCTATAGAACTTTTGTGTCTAAGAGATGTAGCTTTAGATCAGGATTTTAGTAATTTCTACATTTTCAATAAAAACTTAATTCATGTGACTTATATTATCAATATGAAATTGAGTCAATGTGAGGATGGATAAATGTTTTTTTTAGCTTCACGCATCATTCAGCTTCATGAATCCCGCACATAGCAGGGTAGGCGGAGGGAACCAGGAAATCTAGTGTTAAGACACTTCGTTCTCTTTTAACTTTTCCATTCAGGGGTATCGGAAATGGATGAATGTTTATTATTACGTAATAACTACTGAGCCGATGTAGGTGAAACTTCATAATAACATAGCTTATACATAAAAATAACACATAAGCGACAATTTACAACGATTTTGTATAATTTAGTCATAATTCCACGATAAGTATCTACTATTAATAAATTCATTATTGCAGCATGCAATTTTATAAGAAAAATTTTGCAAGAACTGAAAATACCGTCTGAAAATACTTTGTAATGGCAATTTGGGTAGCAGTTTTAGGGCTTTAGGCGCCGCATAATTACGTTAACCTGGCGTCAGGGCGGCAGAGCGAACATTTTCGTCTACAGTCTTAGTCTTAAGGAATAAGTATAGGAAAGAGCAAGGTTATGTAATATTCATTAAGATTTTAACAATAAAGAAAACTGATTTTAGATAAAATGTGCTAAAAATTAAATTATTACGAATAGCTCAAAAATTACTCGTCCTCTTTTGAAGTCGGTTATAATATAATCTATGTATAAATACGTGAAGCAAAAACTTTGAACCCCTTTTTACGAAAATTACGCGGACGGAGGAGCATGAAACTTGGCACACTTATAGTTTATATAGCGAAGAAGTGCAAAATGTTAATATCTTTTTAAAATAATGCATAAAAAAATATTAAATTTATAAAATAAATATTGCACTACCATGGTTTGACATCCATGTTATACAAAGTGTCATATACCATACGTTGCTAGGCAACGCGTTGTTAACGCAACGGGGACACTAGTTATTATAAATACTACATGGCAATTATTTGTCAAAATGTTAAAATATTGTTATTTTAAATATTGTGAAAATGTTATTATAACATGGTTTGGGATTCGTTTTTTGATTATGATTGTTATTAAGTGACAAAAACTTGGAAAGCCTTTTTATGAAACTTATGCGGATAAATGTAGGTAGAATAATGGTAGATGATTTTTTTTTTTTTTTATGGATAACTGATGGCAAACGAGCAGCAGGACCACCTGATGGTAAGTGGTTACCTTCGCCCATGAACATCTACAACACCAGAGGCGTTGTAGATGCGTTGCCAGCCTAGAGGATACAGATGGAAGGGGAGGACAATGTAGAAGTCCGCTATCGGAACCACTACATTTTGGGGAAAGGATGGGTGGGATAGGGGAAAACCTGGCTTACATGCCATCGAACCGGAACACATCATAAGATATTTGGCGGTTCGTCTTTGACATGATAGTGGTCGCGAGCCAGACGGAGGACGAACCTCCTACCACCAAACAAATGGAGGAATGAATGGAAGTATAACAGAAATATTTTATAATAATTAAATAGAAATAATATGAATTAATAAACAAATACTACACACACTGCAATATCTTTTGACATACACTACTGTGTCAATGTTAAAAATTATATATAAACATTTTTGTAGGAATTGTGTCGTAGTGGGACAGTGTCTGACTGTAACCGCGATTGGTTTTCAGGGTCTGATTCCCGGTCGTGCCAGAGCCACTTAACTTTCTCCTGGGTCCTCGCGCTCTGCCGACTCAAGCCATCATGCGTTCTTTATACACACGTTACAAGCAAGCAACTTCTATTTTACGCGTAAAAACTGCTAGTAAAAGAAAATCATACAAAGTTTTCATACAATTTGTAACATTATAAAATGCACAAGTGCGGCAAATCACTTCAAGAAAGTAATAAATGCGATGGTGCTTCCTTTATCGCCTGAAACGCGTTGTTTAAAGAGCTTTTTACGGGCGATAAAAATCTTTCATTTATTTTACCTATTTATAATTTTGTTGAGTACAGACTTAGTCTCTTTGTTTTTATTGAGCGCCGCTCAAATTATTTTTTATGTTAAGTATGGAAAAAGCAGGAGACTTGTCTATTCTCTTCCCCTTTGAACTGTAATTAATCAGTTGTTAAGAAGTGGGTTCGAATCCTGCTGTTATGTGTAAATTTTGTGTAATCCACATAATGTAGTAATAAGTATATATTCTTGTAATGCGTGGCTGCTGTCTTTGTGCTGTAAATAGTCACCATTTCTTTCTTTAACTAATTTGATAAAACAAAAATAATTAATAATAATTAATGTTAGTTTAAGGAAAGTTTTGTATCCGTATCTATCGTCAGTCAGTCAATCAAGTTTAAATCTACTCCAGCATAGCGAACATACATACTTTTTTTTTTAGCTTTACACTGTATCCCGCGTGCTGAGTGGCGGAACTCAACGCCGCGCTTTACCTTGTTACCAAACCCAGGAAATGAAAATACTGAACTTTTACATTTCCTGGAGTGGTAATCGAACCTACAAACCTGTCGCGTTACATACTAAATGTAAGATACAGGGTAGTCAGAAAAAAGTCACTCCGTCCGATTTCAGCCCGAAAATCGAGATTGTGAGTTGAGTGGCGGAACTTAACCACCTTTGTCTCACCATCGATCGGAAATCGAATCTTGGAATTAGAGTCCGAGTGGAAAACCACTGTGCTACGATAGACATAGTATTATTCACATAAATTAACCTTTTAGTAATTTGCCTTGTCGTTATGTAACGAGCCTAAAATTAATTTTAGGTCTCTATTACAAATGCTTATACGGTTACGATAAATTACAGATTTCTGAAGGTTTGGGACCGGATTTCTAAATAGATTAAATATTATACATTACATTTTATTCTATTTATTATTGTATTTTAGATATTAATATATTAATAACTTAATTTATTCATTCATTATAAGAAGTGACATACATACATACATACATAGCTTCACGCTGTACGCCGCTTAAAGTAGGATAGGCAGAGGGAACCTAGTGTCAAGACACTCCGTTTTCAACAATCTTTAAGTGCAATGCGTCTACAAAAGGAGAAAAAAAGAGAAGAAAGAGGGGGTGTACGAAGAGGACGACATAACGACAGTGGACGAGGCAAAAGAGGTATGCAGGAACCATAGCGTTTGGCGCTCCGTTCTCTCTGACTAACCCGCTAGGGATAAAACACGAAGTTATGTAAGATAATTTGTTGCTTTAGAGCATTTTCTTATGATTTTCTTTTTATAAATATATTTACTTATTTAACTTTTTATTTTATTTAACGCCTGTCGTGGCGCAGAGGCACAAGCGTGCGACTGTAAGCGTGACAGGTCGTGGGTTCGATTCCCACTCCAAGATATGGATTTTTTTATTTCCTGGACTGGGTAACAAGGTAAAGCGCGACGTTGAGTTCCGCCACTTAGCACGCAATGCCTCAATTTGTCGGAAGGTGGGGAACGGAGTGTCTTAACACTAGGTTCCTTCTGCCTACCCTGCTATATGCGGGATACAGCGTGAAGCTATGTATGTATGTTTGTATAGATATATTTAATTCGCAGATTTATTTTAACTTCTCATAGTAAATACTATAGCCGATTTCTTATAGGCGAAAATAGTAAAACGTGCCAAATTCATTATTTTGAATAAATCCTAACAACAAACAATAGTTTAAAAACTATTTGTTCTACTAAATAAATACTTAAAGTGAACTTTCATGTTTGAAAAATGTAGATCTGACTAAAGCTTGTTTGCATTAATTAGTTCAGTTTGTCAAATTGTTTCGAATTATTTAAAATACTCGTAGATATTTCAATTTGTTTATTATAATAAATAAGAGTTATTTAAATGGGAATAAAGAGTGTTTTTAAATTTTGTTCATTTATAAGCAAGACACTTTGTATGTTGTTCCGTCCGAATTCGTAATATTGTGTGTTGAGAGGCGAAACTCAACGCCGCGCTTCGTTATGCCAAAGCGAGGAAATCATTTTATTCTAGCTTAACGCTGTAGACACATTGCAGATTAGGCAGAGGGATTCTAAAGACCTAGTGTTAAGACACTCCGTTGTCTGTCTGTTTTTGTTCCTCATTTTCCGTGGAATTGAGGCACTGCGTGTTAAGTGGCGGAACTCAACGCCGCGCTTAGCTTTGTTACTCTTAAATTATGAATTTATGTAGCCTATAGCAGCTTTATTCAACATTGTAAAAGTAGTCAGAGGGAACCAAGTGTCAAGGCACACCGTTCACCGCTTTCTGCAAATATTCAAGACATTGTGTGTAGAATTCTGGAACTCAAAAAAATGAATACCGAGTGAAATCAAAATAAATTACATATAATCATATTCCGAATTAGAAATTGAACACACAACCAATCGCATTTACAATCACTACGCCACGATGAATCAGTGTGGAACGGAGTGTCTTAACACTAGGTTCTCAGGTTCCCTCTTATCTACCCTGCTACATGCGGGATATAGCGTAAAACAAACAAGTCACGATGGCCTCTAAGCATACATAAAAATCCATACAACTTATATCAAGTAAATGTTGTCTTATGAGTATATTCATTTTCCTAACTTTCCTACAAAACGAGTCGGATACTCCAGCTACATAAAAGACTTCAGTGAACCGTTATCTTCAATTTGGAACTTTCCTCGTGATTCAAGTAACAAAGTTTTATTTGCGCCTAAATCTTTATTAAGGTTCCCATTGTGAACGCTGAAGGGTCAGGGGTCAAAAATGAGCTTTGTAATATAGAATTACGTTATTCTAATTTATATGGATCATTTATATAAGAAGTTTATTATTTGATGATAGAGTTATCATAAAAGGCTTAGTTTTCGAAAAAAAAATAGTCCAACATGATTTATGAAATAAAAAATTTAGGTGGTTTATGTATTATTTTTTTTTTTTTATTGATAACGGACGGCAAACGAGCAGAAGGACCACCT
>JAKGSA010000402.1:0-35168 GCA_033558755.1 Philaethria dido
AACTTAATAATATTTTATTAAATATTGTATCTTAAAAGCTAATAAATATAACATAGTGAATAATCGAAACGATTCAGAGAATTTTGAGCAGGAGCGATAAAAATACAATGTACCTATGAAGGGTCCTGAATGGTGAACAACATTTGAAAAACAATATCTTCTTCGATGTCTCAGTCTATCGGAGTCAATGGAGGGCTTTACAAAAGTGTCACGTAATATGTAAATCGTTTAGATCGCGATGTGTCCCGCCTGTCAAAGGCATCCGGCAACGTCTTATAGATTTGAAAACGATTTTTTCACGATGTTATCTTCAGTTTGAAATATAAAGGTGAATGTTTGTTTCAGTTGTAATTTTTGTAACAAAGAATTAATTAATTGTTAAATATTATTATATATTTCAGTAATATTTGTTTTATAAAGTACATTGACATTTGAAAAGTTTAAGTTGTAATTATATAATACTATTTAGATATATTAAATTGTAGTCGGTCATATGATATATTATCATCAAATCGCTCAATATTTTTTTAAGAAGCTTCACGTTTTTTCTATATAACAAGGTAGTTAGAGAGAGTATAGTGTAAAGAACCTCCGTTCTCCGTATTTCGCCTGACTTCGAGACGTGTAAATAATTTAAATATAATATTCCCCGAGGGGGAATCGAACCCACCGTCCTACCGTGCCATTATGATTTCTACAATATAAATAACCCTTGCACAAATAGCTTAATCTTAATGGAAGTTTAAAATACTCCTCAATTTAACTGTATGTTATTTTGGGGACGTTTCTTGACGCAGCCGCCCAACGGCTTGCCGTAGCGCATACTTTTATCTCAAGTCACGCTTAATGGTGCAACAATTTTACGCGATTCTCACGACGCGTCGCCTTTGTTTAAATATGCAACATGTCACCACCGGTGACGTACTCGAAATATTACAACGTTCGCCCGTTAGCATAATAAAACGAGCATCGCTACAGGCGGCGCATTAAACTGCACTAACGAGGTGTGCGGGGAAATCAAATGTCGTTCTCATTACATTATATTTTCTAGTATCATCATATACCTTGGTATTATTTAAATATTATTGTTATAATAACTTCATCAAGACTAGTCTGGTAGACTCATTGACGTTTAACCATTACATTACAATGGCAATGTGTACTACATTGCCATTGTAATGTCACTTACAAAAGTGTATAGTACAAACATATGTCAATACTATTTTTAAAAATATTCGTCTTTCGCATTTTTTCTCCATGTACATTATATATGTGTATGTCAATTTTTATACTCCTCCGTCCTCATAGTTTTTATAAAAAGGGATCCAAAGTTTTTCGTTGACTAAACATCAATATTCATACATGATATAATGACTCTATATGTGGAAAAATGTATGCCTTGATAAAAAATATATTAACTTCAATATCATAACCGATAAGTAATCGTACTTATCGGTGATATCTTAATGGATTTATCATATAATTTTAAATTTAATTACATAAGATAAACTGTAGTTTTTGTTCATTCTTGGAAAATATTGCGAATATTTTTATAAATAATGACATCATTAAGTCATATATTAACAAATAAGTATAATAATTGTCATAAATTTGATTCACAGAGAGCAGATGCTACTAATATTAGCATCTGAAGTACTGAGCAGGATTGCTCGTATCGCTAACAGTTACGGTTGCACGTGAAATGCATGCACAATCAAAGTAACAAGGCTGAATGCAGTATTATTTTTTTTTAATTATGATATTATTTTGAAATTACTCTTAGATGTATATATTGTATATATTGTTGGATATATAATACTATCTCTATTGTTAATTAACAAAAAAAAAACTATAATTTAACTCTTTTGATAATCTTGTTTTTTAGTTTGTTTAAATTTTGTCATATCTCAATCATTATCACTTGTAAAATTAAAAACTTGTAAACAAAATAAATTTAATATTTCAAATAAGCCGGTGAAACAAATTTTCTAGTCATTATTTTATTATAAATGCTAATATAAACAATCTAATGAAGTAATCCGATAACCTCTCGGAAGGATTCTTAAGTCTGAGGTGAAAGAATTAAAGCAATTTCATTTGGCTTCAGGGCGGTTGCTCTCTCGGTCTGAACTCAATTCTGAGTGAACTTCGAATTGGAAAATAATTTCCGACTACCTGCTTCATTTGTAAAACTTTTTATTTATTTATTCATTGATTAGTCTTTTGTAAGCCTTAATTGTAATCAGCAAGAATAATTTATAGGTTTTGTTTTTTAAACTTAAAAGGTTCATTGAATAACTATGTATATGCAAAATATAATCTAATAGTCTAACATTTATTTATAACGAATTATGTTTCCCTTACAATAAGCAAAAAAGTTCCTTTATTTATGCACCGACGTTAAATAATCGCGTCTTAGTACGCCAGCAGCGTCGCAGCAGTAGTATTTTCTCATAGACGCCAACGAGATTGAACAGGAGTAAGGCGATCATAACTCACACTTAAATGGAGCCCGAGGTGTAATCTCGGCGTGGATACGCAATAATCCCAACCGTCCATTCTATCAACTAAGCCTTATACTTTTGTACTATTATTCTCTATTCCCTCTCCGTGACCAGATATGACAGCGATGAGGATTTAGTACGCGAACAATGCACATAAAATGCCTGCTTAAAATACTACTATTCTCATTTATATGTCGAGTTTACTTTGCAAGTAACTTCTAGTAACTTTTTATTACAACATCCTACAAAGTACTTATTTACTTATGAATTGAACATTTAGGAAAGTGCTTGTTTGAGAATTAAAATTACATTACCTTGTAATTACGGCAAATAAGAAAAATCATGAATAAGTTATTTAATTTATCTATCAATTATGACATAATTATAAATTTTAGATGTTATTTATGTTTTCCTCTAAAAAGGCTGATGCAAAGGAAAAGTGAATTGCAAAAGCAAAATTAAGCCGTTTAAGCTCCTCAGTCAATTTGCCGTGTCAAGAACTTCCTTTAAAAGTTTGCGCTCAGACACCGAGTAAGGCCCATTTACATATTATTGAATTTTTATACTACTACCGTCTAATCGATTTTGTGTGGGCCCACTTCCACTTTAACTATATAAAAGTGCGTCAAGCCGTAAAAAATATATGACAAACTAGTTGTAGGCCGCTTTCACTTGTGCCATAATTACTATTGAAAAATGTGGAATACTCTCTTACTGCTCCTCTGTGCACTCCGAGATATAATGATGACATTGAAAGATATTACCTAAATTTGTTAAAAGTAATTTGGCAGTATTTCGGTAAAATGTTGATAAATTTATTGTACTAAATACATTTATATATGCATTGTCATTAAACTGGTAACTAAATTACATTTTCTGATTGTAGAAATTCAAAGTAGAAAACCGAAATGTACGTCATTACGTCCAGATATAATCCACATGACTAACTGCGCATTCAGGGTTAAGATTCGGTGCATAGTAAAAGCTAGAGAGAGGGAGTAAGCATGGGCCGAGGAACGACATTTGCCGTATCTAATTACGCATTATGCCATGTAGACAGGCACGTCTACCAATGATGAATATTAGATCACAGTCCAGCTACGGTGCTGGTTGATCATGCAGCCGATGCTCTGCTAATGGTGCTTTGTTCAACTGCATCACAACAGACAGCAAGATAATAACATGGTGACTCATGACAGTATAAAATATATAATTGTTATTACTATAACCCTACTTTTATCATGTTTTATATTTAAATGTTTTTATCTTACTAGTATTATAATGCAAGTTTGGCGAGAGTGGTCAGATGTATGTATTGTAACTCGTTTGAATGAAATGCCATATATTGCAATGCCATACTACTAACATTTGCAATTCTTTATTTAGATAGGTATCTAAGTGCTTAAGTTTGGACAATCATTGGCTCGACCCTTGCCATCGTTGAGCTGAAATTGTCGTATTTCCTCATAAGGAGGAAGAAAATACCGTCATAACTCATGGTTACTCGGTTCCCTGGTGTGTTATAAAGATGCCCTTAACACTAGTCTTCATTTTTACTTGGGATAGTGCATTTGTCAGGAGTTTGGATTTACAAACTTTTATCTTTATTTTTCGATTGTTTCATACGTCTTTTCTGTAATTATTAACATTGTGAAACCATCGCGGGAAATATTATATTCACAATGTTATTTTCTTGTTTGGTTCTGCCGTGTGTCATGCAGAGGTACCGTAGGTGCGAAAAGTAAACAAAAATTGTAAATATAAGCTTATATTAATATCTATGTATAGTAATATTACAAAGAGGACAGATACGCTTATTTGTAATTGACACCATAAACTTAAAGAATATCAACGACTTCGCTTATGTCAATTATAAGTATCCTTAATCGAAACATACTAATGCTTTCAATTATTAAAACTTATCTTTCTAAATTTTATTTACATGAATCATTGTTCGGTGTGTACAGATGAGCTGTTGACTAACCATTAATACTATTATCTATTAAAAAGTCCATGTGGCTAAACATCTAACTCTTTGCTTCGTCTCTCTGCCCATACCGTAAAAATATAGAAACGCGTAATAAATATAAATCATAAATATATTTTCAAACATACTCTCAAAACATGAGCTTTGAAAACATCAATTTCTTAAAAAGCAAAAGGCAATTATTTTGCTTATAAATAATTAAAATGCACTATGCGCAAAATGGCGTCGAGTGTATATTGGCTCACACGGTGCGGGCGGCGCAGCTAATAGCCCTTCTCTCTATTCCTCACTATTTAACAGGTGCCACTTTTCCCACGTCTCCCTCGCTAAAGGTTATTGGGCCTTCCTTCACGCTTTTTATTGCCTGAACCCAGTTTGAACTCAATTATTTTTATGGTCCGCCAAATTGCTATTTTGTTGCTTCATCACGATTATTAAGACAAAATTAGTTCCAAGATTGATAGTATTTTTTATTGCCAATTTTCCGCTGTAGTTTACCTTAAATTCTGTTTACAAAATATTTATCTATTTGTATTGTTCTCTAATAGGTGCAAAATACATAGAGGATATAATTAAGATATTGCTTTCAAATATCAAGCGGGCAGAAAATTTGATAGGAACAGTTCATTTGAACTAGGTATTTATGTTCAAGCAAGAGTTATCAGTCAAATAATATTTTTAATTGAGAAATAATATAAGGAATAAAAATATTCTTAGTAATGTAAACTGAGCCAGCAAGTTATTTCCGTCCTCTTCTTTGTACAAATGGAGTGCTGGTTGAGGTAGTTATTTTACTAATAGCCGTTGATAGTTTTGTCGCAGTACAACGATATGCCCAAAGAAAACTGACAAATGAAACTGTCAAAAAAAAATCAAAACATACGTGGACGAGGTCCGGTGGTAGATGTGTTCTGTCTATTGGAATTCAAACTTAGTAATAAATAAATTAAAGAACTTTAGGCCCACTCTTAAAACATGAGAAGTTCCAAACCGTTCCAAATTACAAAACAAGAAATAGTTTAAACTAATATACACTAATTACAGGTTCAGATATTATAAGATACAATATATAATTGTAAATGCTGTTTTTTAATCATATTTTTACAAAAAAACAAAATGAGGCGGGATGATATTTGTTACGCGCTGTAATTGAAAGGTAGTCGTCATGTTGTAAGCAAAGTTTTGTTGCACAATATGTAAATACATATGGGAAGGTCGGGTAGCCCCGGACACTTGAATGAAACGCAAATAAAAACATAGATAAAGGGTTATTCAGTGTTATTTCATATTTAATATTTAATTAGGAACTTCTTTATTTGAATTAATAAAACACTAGTAGTCATATCATATTTTTCAAGAAAAGATACTGAGATTAATTTGGTATAGGTTTTTGCTCTCGAAGAAGGTGCGGGTAGCCACGGACACTTTAATAAATGAAGGGTCAACCACTTTCTGGCCTTGCAAACATCACAGTTGTAATTAATATTTGGTGCACGTATATGAATACAGTTTTCACAGGCAAAGTCTTGGCAATTCTGGCACTGAGTTAAGAGATCATCAAATGTTTTTTAGCTCCGTTACGTTGCTGTATTTCTTTTTATTGTTTTTATTCTTCTTTTTCTCCTCCACTTTTTTATATGGTGAAGATGTTATAAACTAGCTCTTTTGAACTTTCGACTGCGCGTATCGTGAAGTAAACCTGGTGGAAAATCAGACTTCTCTGCCCCTGGTCTCGCTAATAACTTACCCTCAATCATATTAATTTCGATTGTAAATGCTTCTGTCACTTGATTTTTTTTCCTCTTTCACTGGTTCTGCCCATGATTTTTTGCATATTATCTTAAGTACTTCTGTAACGATAGTAATAATATACTTCACTTATGTCGTTAATTACTTGACATACTGTGGTACCTATTAAAGTATTTTCAATAAATATGCAAAATAACATTAAATTGCAGTTCATTTAAATATTATTGCGAAATCCCAATAGTGGTATCTTACATCGTAATGTCCGGGGCTACCCGGCGTCCGGGGCTACTCCTTTATGTGAAGAATATAAAATGAAACTGAAAGATTGTAAAAAATAATTTATGCGGCTTGTAAATGCAAACAAAGAAATTTGTAATACGATGTTGTCTTGTTTACTTATATTTTTTATTTTAGTAATCACAAATTATTCTTCGTGTTTTATCTTTTTCTGGTAATTTCATAATGTTAACATCAAATCTGATTAAGAACCAGCGCAGAAAATGTTCCCTTATTTTGTAGACGTGTTTAAACATTGATTTAAAATCACGGCGTATTCCACGTTTTAGACGTTTGCAATATTTAAGTAGTTTTCGTTAATCGTGTAAAGTATGTTTTGCAGTTCTAAGTTTGTAAAAATAAGTAATTTCTAAAATTGATTCTTACAGACACAAAGAACTTTTTATAGAATTAGTAAGACGTCTTGAAAACAAACTTAAGGAAAGGCAGCAAAAACCCTAATAATAGATTATTTTATTATCTTTTCACTGACTTAGAGAAAATGGTTATGAAGTAAGACATGCCAGACAGCGCCATATTTTTGTCGGAATAGGTCGACTGAACTTTAAAAAAAAACAATCGTCGAACGGGATTTGATCTCTCAAACACTCAGATTTGTACATAGTAATTGGAATATGACGGCGTCTATTTTATTGTAAATTTATTAGTTTGTTATTTAATATTTGTGAAATAATTATTTAGATTGTATGAATAAAAAATAGATGTGGCGTCCTGGGTGAAATTAATCATTTCCAGTAATTATTATTAGTTGGAGATATGTTGCAGATAGGTTGAGAATGAGTGTCTTTACTAGATTCTCTGGTTCCCTATGCCTACCCTATATGTGGGATACAGCGTGAAATTAAAAAAAGAAAGTGTATATAAATATGTATATGTACATTATTTGGACGATTTATTACATATATTATGTCCATGTCTTATAATCTAATAATAATAACTTTATTCATATAGCGAATATACAGAGAATGTAATAGTTTAATTTTAATATTTGTATCTATAATACAAAATTTAAACTGTTATAATTTGAAGAAGTAGAGAGTAAATCTATAATTACCATACTTTATAAGGAACCTAATTAAATTCGAAGTAGCACTTAGCTTTTTAACTGTAGCTTTACAAAGAGACATTTCACATGGTTTTTCTAGAAAAGCCTTTTGGTGGACATGTAAAAACAACACAGGTAGATTTTAAAAATGTTTGTTTCGAGTACGCTACTCTTTGATATCGAGCTCTTTGGTGTCACGTCGGAATCATATGCACGCTCAAAAACACTTTGTTCATGTTAATTTTTGTAATATTCTCTCGACAGGTCATTTTAATATTTAGATATGTTACTTTACTGAAAACCCGAAGAGTACCTATCCTCTAAAACTTACTTACTTTCGAAACAGCAGCTCTGAGTTATTGTAGTTATAAATTAATATTTTAAGCATTCTTTCTTTTATATTTAATTAGAGATAATTTATCTTTTCACTTTTAACCCAAATTTATTTAGTAGAAAAAGTCATAGCTATAATTTTGTTTAACTAAATCGACGTAATTTGTACATAGTTTAAATATAAAAAATATAAGAATTCGCTCAAGTAACATTTAAATCTGTAGCTGCACTAACTGTATAATGCCCAATTTCGATACGACTGAATTGTTGTTAAATTAGATAGCAATGATGATGATTAGGCAATATGTATGGAGAACTTAATTTAATGAAAATTTGTTCCTGGCCATCGTACTAGACCAGGATTATAAATACTATATTTTAATATATTTTTAAACATTATTATTCCCTATAAGGAAGACTACAATTGTAAATATCATGGGTTAAGACATACACTGCTTAAGAGAACACACACTAGAAAAGAAAACGTACGTGTAAAGAAACGCCATAAAATAGACCACTACTAAAATGTTGTTATTAAGCAGAATATAACTTGGAACTTCTCTATAGTATATGTCTGCTACGGTTGACGTAGCAGACATATACGGTATTCGCTACGTTTACTTAAATACTATTCAATGTGTCTTATTTGTACTATTTAATAGTAAGTGTAATTAGAATGTCGATGATGTAAATAAATACAAGTACTCTGGACAGGTGCTCCCCACTCTATGCTATATTATATTATTATAACATTACCCTCACAATATACAGATTAATGAGCCTGCCTTGGTACAGTGGCGACTTACTGTAAACGCAATTGGTCGTGGGTTTGATTTCCTATATATAGACAAACGGAGTGTGTTGACACTAGGTTCTCTCTGACCATCTTGCTATGATGGATAAAGGGTGGATAAAGCTTCTTTTTTTACGTTATATATTTTCATACATTATAATAAGTATGATATAACCACTTCTTATAATATAAATAGTTATTGTTATAAAAAGTAATAAAAACGTTACCTTTAACATATAATCTTCTATACAAATTGCGATTACGTGCCTGCCTGAAAACAACCTGTACTCGTACAATCAGGAAAGTAAACGTCACTAAACGTATTTCCAGAAGCGGCGAGAATTGAATTTTCAGGGAAAAAAAACGAAACAGTTTTATTTAAGCGACTGATTTGAGAGCAAACACCTACCGTAGACTGGAAGAAAGCAGCCCGCATCTCGATACAGACATTCACGTTGAACCTCTGAGAGCTATAAACGTTTTTTTTTTAAATATTTTCAATCTTAATTGTTTTTATTACAAGTTGCTATAATATACAAAATACAATATATCGTTACAAAATATTAATAAAATACAAAAAATTACAATTTAAGTTTATCTATTAAGAATAATATAACAATAGGCAAGTATTTGTCCCGATTTTTTGTTTAATAATACTCACTGTTAGACAAATAAGATTCGCAAAAGACGGAGGCGTTGCTGCGGAAAATATTCGGGGGCACAAACTTAATTAGCGTGTTTTCTTTGATTACAGCCATCATGCACCGGCTGTGTAGAACTGCTCCGTTCAGGTGACTTCGCGTTATAAGTAAATTACATAGCTTTCTCTCAGAAAGGAACTGTTATAAGAGTAATATAAAGGTAACGCAGGCAACAAGTGTTGGTTTTTAATGGCTGGGTGAATTTTCGTAATAACTTTTTAATTTTTATTAAATTTAATTTAAAACATATTTAGGATTGTATATTATTATGAAATATTATTATATAAAATACTGTTGCTAAAGAACGTTAACCGTCGTCATATTGTACTCAAATAGCACGGCAAACATCTCACGTAATTCATTATTCCGGATTAAGTTATGTATAAATTAGTTGATTCCTTATTACGAAGATACTTTAATAAACTTGTGCTAAATAATGTTTTTCATCTCCTCTTGTCGGCAAAACAAATTGCTTCATTTTTGGCGTCAGGACATTAACAATGAAATTTATCACCTGTGTATGGGCTTGTTGCTGTCGTTTATAAATTATTTTACTTCCCGCTTTTTCGTTGGTTTTATTAAAATAATTAATTATTATTGTACATATATCATTTAAATTCGTATTTTATAAGGAAATCCTAGATATTTTTGTTTTTTGCTATACGAATACAAATTTGTTATTTTTTTAAATAGAATTGATTCTTCCATCTCGCTCCATATCAACTTTTTTTATAAAGCTTACCTCTGTTTAAGACGTGACAGATGGTCGACGTAACAAGATAATTAACACGTTTCTTTTATACCCCAACAAACTTTATTAATACCGCGCGGCTTAAGCTTTGAGGAACAAACTTTTCTAATGAAGTCGCATCGTGGAATAACTATGGGCCACTTTTAATTTGTTTATTTTGTAAGGAAGGAATCAAAAGATTTGTGGTTTTGTCAAAGGCTACGTTGTTCATAATTAAAATTGTTAATTGTTGGAAAAAAAAGAACATTAATTATAGAATAGTAGAGATATACATTTTGTATTACTCGTATATTGTTTTATAATGCAGAATCCCTGCATTAATTGAACTCACGTGTTACATTTGTTAATGTTATAAAATATTACATGTTATAATCATATAAAATTCGTATAGCTGTAAAACTTTTTACGTTAGCCAGGATTTCATCACCAATATACGTGTCAGAGATTTCAAATATCAAGCATAGTGAAGGGGTGTGTCAAAATCTGAGTAAATGTGTTTATGAATTAGCAACTCCATTAACATTTGCCTTCCTCATGAGACTAGACATGTTTGTTGTATAAATATCACATGATATGTCAGCTGAACATTTTTCATTATTTATGCAGATACTCGTACAATATTGTACGTACTCTTATTGTTATACTATTATTTCTGCATTAGGCATGTGTCATATGAGGGTCCTCTCCTCCCTGGGAGGAGAATTTGATATTCAGGCTCTCTTAGGCCTATGGCCATGGAAGTCTTCTCCGTCCATAAATATGGGCGGGTCATCCAGGATGACCCATAGGGCCTCTCCATGAGGAGTTCTGTCTACAATTTCGGTTTCCTTTGGGAACCGAGGAAGGATAGTAGTCGTAAAGGGGGAGGGGGAAAGAGCCATATGCCACCCGGGCGATCAGCCAGCCGAGGTGAGACCACGATTCCTCGTGTGAGGCCAGCTAGGCGATCAGCGACCAAGGTAGCAGCTCAGGGGGATCAGAGGGGGGTAGGAGGTCTCTAGGCGAGAACGGCGGTGCTCTGGTGGACGCGCATGCCAGAGGTGCAGTGTTTTTATGTGGTGATGGTCTGATATGTCGCTCGCTGGAATGGGTTGACTGCAAGCCGTGCGATGAATTCCTCCAGCTCTCGATACGCGGGTCATGGGAGATGGTCGCGTTCCTGACGTATCTATGAGCCTGGGTAATGCGCCGGAGGGCGATGTTCTGCACGACTTGCAGGGCGTTCCTCTACGATTTGCGGAGGCTAATGTGCGTACCCAGGCCGGTGCTGCATACTACGTCAGATGGGGTCTGACGTATGTGCTTCCTTCCAACACCCAACGGTGCCCACAGTGGTAGAGAGGATCTCAAATAGGTCCCAAGTGGTGGCTTGCTATTCTCGCCTTTTGGCGCGCTCTTCACCTGGGGGACCATGGTTAAGAACTTGGTCAGCGACCTAGGTATGTGGCATTAGGTTTGCCACGGAAGGACATTGTATTACGTCTACTTGGAGTGGTGGTGGCTTCTTACGGCCGCCAAACATCACTGCCTGGAGTCTTTGTGACGTTTAGGGCCATCCTCCACTTTTTCAAGCCATGCAGGGAGAGCGTCCGGGCTCCGCTGCGAAGTTTTAAGTAACGGCGTGGTGGGCGTTCGTGATACACTGACGAGGTGCGATGTCATCCGCATAAAGAAGCGCGGCATCGACCCATCTTCGTGCACATCGTCATCTGGCGTAAAGAGTACGAGGCAAGGATGCTCCCTGCGTACTCTGCCAGAATGGGGCGGCTGGAGGAGAAGGCGTCCTCCACGCGCACGCTAAAATTGATAGTCCAGGTAAGACACGCCAGGACTCGCAGGATGGTGCGGTGTCCCGGCTGTCATCACCTTATACAGCAGTCCAGGATGCGGGCCAGTCAACCTTGGCGACGTCCAGGAAGGCAGCGACTGCTTTCTCCTTCTTGTTCGAGGCGGCCGTGGTGGTGGACCACCCTCGCTACTTGCAGGGGTGGTGGAGTGGCCGCCGCGAAATCCAAACTGTTCAGGCGCGGTTCGAGGTGCTCCAGGACGTGTGGAAGAGTAGCTTCTCCGAACAGCTTGGATAACGCGCTGAGGGCGTGATGGGTCGATAGCCATCTGGACTGCACGAGGGTTCTTACGGGGCTTTGGAATCATGATGGCCAGGCCCTCCCTCCACGCCTGCGGGAAATATCCCTGGCGTAGGATGGCGTTGAAGAGCCTGGTCATCGCTGCGATGGTTCAGGCGGGATGTGGTTCAGGGCTTCGTTTGTTATTCCACCGTCTCGACCAGGGCCTTCCGGGCCTTCCAGCGTGCGAGATGGTCTTCTTTAATTGGTTGGGGGTCACATAGGGCGGTGGTGGCAGCGGGTGCTGGGGGCCTCCAGTTCCAGGCGCACGCGGGCCTCGATGGCCGCGTGTTCTTCCAGGCACACTGACTGGGGTTGGGAAGGTGGATTGCCAGATGGTCAGCGAAGATCCTCAGCTCTCTCCTTGGCGTCGTAGGAAAGCGATCCGTCGGGCGATAGAGTGGGCGGATCGGTTCGCTGGACCCTGTCAACTGCCGACACAGCACTGTGCGAGGATTGAGCTTTTTCCTTTGGCCTGCTGGATGCAGTCCTCCAGGCGTCCTCAGCTGCAGTTGACAATTCCATTCTCACCCTTTCGATAGAGGGCGTTGAGAGTTTCTTTTAAGGCTGAGATCGCGGGTGCGCTGCCACTCGCTGCGCGTGGCCCTTTTGCGCTGTGGGGTCCGCTATCTTCCCGTGGCAGAGGCAGGGAGCCGGCAGGTGTTGGAGTGGTGGCTCGCCTTGGGCCTCCCTGAGGAGAAAAGCTCCCTTCAAAGGTGTCGGCGATGGAGGCCTCGAACGCGTCGATAGCCTGGGGGGTCCTCTAGAGGCGGATTTGGAAGGGTGCGGTCGTGGCAGAGGACTCGAATCTCCGCGGCATGGTGTGCCTGGGTAAGCCTGGCGAATGGGTGGCGGCCTGACGAGTTAGTGCAGCCTCAGGCGGCCTAGATGTACAGAGTCCGGAAGCACGATAACTAGTCTGTGTTAAGATTACATTATATTACAATAATAAAATATTGTTAGTGTTGCAGCAATGTAAATAGAGCCTTAACGTTTGGAATGTTAGACATTACGGGAGTTAAGTCGGTTTGCTGAGAGAGCCGCAAATATGTGCGCAATGTAAATTTGATACCTGCATCGTCGCGGTCAGACGCCGGCCTACCTTCGTCTACGGTATGAGTCTAGAGGTTAGCTTGAAATCTAAGGAATCACTTGTCAGATTTTACTATTTACTACGATTATGTTTTTTGTTTTATTCTAGTCTATACATACATAGCTTCACTCTGTATCCCGCATATAGCAGGGTAAGCAGAGGGAACATAGTGTTAAGACACTCCGTTCCCCACTTTTCGCCGAATTGAGACCACTCAGAAGTAGCAAAACTCAACGCCGTGCTTTACCTTGTTACCAAACCCAGGAAATGAAAAATTCCAATTCCTGGAGTGGAAATCGAATCCACAACCTGTCGCGTTTACGGTCGGTGTACAGTCTCAACAAATGTCAATTATTTAAGTACATTCAATTGAATGAATTAAATGAAGAAAAAAAATTATCACTTTTCGTTAAAACTGAAGAATCTATTTTAAATTCTTTATATAAAACGTTTAAGAACGTAATAAAATAATTTAAATTTATTAAAAGGAGAATGAATTAAATGTCAAATTGTTTTAATTTACACGCCGCTTGAGAAATGTGAACCAAGTATATAGAAAGAGTTCGTGTGGCACCAATGGTCGAAGTTGGACAGTTCCACCGACATTAGAAAGCTTTATGTCTTCGCCAAATGGAGTACGTGACTTCAATATCTCAATTAGGTACTTTATAGCAGTAGTAATTACGTTATTAAATGCTAAGGACGTTTACTCACTTTTACCTAATTGGGCTTTAAAAAAACCAACTTCAAATTAAAAATCTCAATGTTTTTTTTATTAAATACTAGCGTTAAAATATAAAAAAAATGAGTTAAAAAGAAATATAAAAAGCTAGGTAACAACTGTAATAGGTGGCTATCTAAAGTCTATTCGTAACATTATGTTTTCTGAATCCAAAGTTCCATTTGAATCCGTAATCTCGTGAAAGAGAATGTAATACAAGGCGCAAGTTGCACCGGCAAAGTGCAATCCGCAAAGCCACAACGATTGTGAGGATTTATCAATATTCGCAGAGAGATTTGTTTTCGTTTCGCCTAGTATTCTTTTCAAGCTTTATATCATATTCTCTTTCGTTTAATGAATTTATAATTATATATATTAACATTTATATATAGAAAATACAAATTATATGCATAATTTTTAAAACAAGGAGACAAAAATTGTATACAACGAAATATCAAGTGAATATTTTCTACATAATTTACTTATATTTCTTGTTTTATTACTACGTTACTACATTCCTTTCAGGTATTACGTAATATCTTTAAGTACTAAAGATAAGAACTCAACATGCAAAGGAGCATGCATAAGCATGGTTCTGAAACAAATCCAAAAAGATAATACTCAGATAGTAGTCCTGAGCTTGGATTTTTACGATACGCTGAATTTACAATCGCCTACGAAAGCACACTGTCTTGAACAATCCCTTTGTTTGTTCTATTCAAATCCAATGCTAATATGTTCACAGAATCAAAGCGGACGGATGTTCTTCTTTGCATTGCTGAAAAAGGAAATTTAAGCAAAGCAATAAAATAACCCTCGTTTCGTAAAGAAACATAATAAAATTTTAGATTATCTATCTACCATCGTATTATAAGGGAAAAATGAAACTGCAAAATTGAATTTATAAAGCACACATTCTTGGAGACATTAGTGGCACTTGACAGGCCACTAGTAACCCACCTAATGGCGGTGGGTCCCTTCGAAAAGTTGGTAACTTGTGGAATCTATCTGCCACCGCACTGCTTCTTTATGAGCCTCCATTATCATCGCTTTTGCGTTTTCCGATAAAACGTTTCCCTACTTTTAATAGCTGTTCGTACGGTCAAACATCAGCAAAATGTAATTATAGACTTTTTGTCTATAATGGTTTAAAATTGATTTGAACACTTATAAATCACTGCAACTCAGCACGATGGGAAGTTTAAGCGCTAAAGTGAGCGTTACTTACATCGGTACCCAGTTCATAAATAAAAATAAAACTTAGACCGCTAACTTTCCACTTAACTTCTCTGAACTGTTAGCTTCCTGTTTTTAAAAGTCTGTTGCTTTTTTGCTTTAGCTCAAGAAAGCGCTTTAGGGTTATAAGTTTAAAGCAGCTCCTAACACCTTGCTGTAAACTTAAGTGCATCCTTCTAGTTCATTAACATAAATAATCGTTTACGATGAATGTATTTAAATACGGCACAAGACTGTGTGTGTTAAAACTGGCGAAACTTGCACAAATTAATGACATCATTAATATTTTAGATAATATTAATATTATAAGTGACCTCGAATATTATGCATAATCTACGTAATTATTACCAGTATAGTTTTCAATTTTATTTCAAATGAATACTAATGACATTATATCATTTGTAAGTAATCCAAATTGTAAGCTCTAATATTACAGAATAGTAAAGCAAAGAGTTTCTAGACATAATATACCTACAACATTAAAAGCAATTTAAAACAGTAAATTGTAAGCAAATTTGTGAAGGGTGTTGCGGACTAAGGTAGAGTGGCTCCCTAAATGACAGGCAGGTTGACATTGCTTCATGGGATTATTGTTTTCAATCTTGTCCCGAGATAACTCACTTCAAAGATAACAAAAAGGCAAAACGTCCCCAATCTTATATTCTTTTAAATATGAACCATATTTTCTTGGGATTATTTGGTTTCCGATTCTCAGATAAGTGACTTACAAAAATGTAACTTTTTACTCAATTATGCATGAGGGAATCGGACGGAAATAAGCTTACGGCTTCAATAAGTTTGTATTGATAACTAACTATTAAAATTACTGGTTTATAAAATTTAAGATAACTTGTTTTCATAGATAGTAGTAAAATAGAACCTATAAAATCTAAAAGAACATCGGCGGTTCCATTTCCTTTGCGCTACCGGCCAATTGAACATTCAACTTTTTATATTTTATCCAATTTACTTCGATTTTCATTTAGAAAATAGACAAAATCTTTTTACTTCAATATTTCTGATGGAAGATTTTAATGATTAAGTTAAATTAAATATAATGATGATGTTAATCTGATATTAGTAGTTTAAGAAACAACAACAAAATAGTACAACAGTACTTGTGGAACAGTAGTCCTAAACGGGTGGGTTGATATGGAATCAATTGTATTTTTATGTATATTAAAATATTTTTCAATTGACATTTTTATGTAACTTCTTATCTATCTTCTTTACGCACAACCAGTATTGTAGCGCAGTGGAATAGTATTGACTTTAAACAATTGGTTGTGAATTCGATTCCCACTCGGGGTCATGACAGACAAAGAGTCACGTTGAGCGCGGCCATTCAACGCCGTAAAGTCTATAGTTGCGGCGGAGAACGAAGTGTCTTGTAACTAGGTTCTCTGTGCCTACCCTGCAATGGTGAAAAAGCTTGAAGGATTCGAATTTGAAGTACTTCCGTAAGCGTCAACTCTCTGAGGTGAGAAATAAATTTATATTATTTTAAGGGTTTTTATTATAACAAAACGTTGGAAATAAATTATTAGCATCGGTCAGTCCAACCGGGTATCATTCATAAGTCATTTAAGGTCAAGACCACAGCAATATTTTCGATGGCCCTTGATAGCCGTTATGTTAATACTCCATTTTTTGCGACCGTCATTTGATCAAATGCATAAATTTTATCTGTTCTCCTGTTGCTTTTAAAATATTTTTAATATAATTTTTTTGGCACGACTAATTTATTTATTTCTGAAAATAAATTCACGTATTATAATGTCATTTGAGATGACTGGTTCTTCATTATTTTTATTTCTGACATACAAAATTAGGGTTTTACAATAATTGGAAAACTTGTCATTATTATTTTTTCATTTTTTTTAAGACACAGACAGACTAATTCATTGGGGAATTACTGTCAGTCTCTTAACACAATAGATGCGTTCGAACTTCACTCAGGAAAATGAAAGAGAAATATATATGTATTTAATTAATTTAGTTAGTGACCAGTCGAGGCGCAGAGGCTAGCGTGCGACTGTCAACGCGACAGGTTCGATTCCCACTCCAGAAAATGAAAATATTGAATATTTATTATATTAAAAAATTTTCATTTCTCAGCAAGAGGAGAAGAAAACTGTTCGAAACGCAATATGTAAAAAAAACCAAACCGAATATATTAATTTTCTCTGCTATTTTGCTATATGTCAAAAAAGCGTCAAGTGAAGTAAATTCCTTTATTGTAGTTTAACCCTTTTTGGTGTCCTAAATGTATATGAGAAAATAAATTTGAAATTAATAATTTATTAACTGAATTTGTGATTTTATATAGCCGCGCTATGCCGTCCGTTGAACGGTCGGGTTCAACTCGCGTCAGCGATGCAAGCACAAAATCTGAATTTTGGGGTCAACACGGTGCATAAAACAAGTCACCAATTACGTATATGAAATGGACTTAGTTTATAATTTTTATTGAATTTTATTCGTGTTAATGGACATTATAAACTTCGTTCCTTAACATACATACGTAAATGGCTTTACGCTGTATCCCGCATATAGCAGGGTAGGCAGAGGGAACCTAGTGTAAAGACACTCCGTTCCCCACTTTCCGCCGAATTGAGGCACTGCGTGCTGAGTGGCAGAACTCAACGCCGCGCTTGTTACCAAACCCAGAAAATGAAACATTCAATTTCCTGGAGTGAGAATCGAATCCACAACCTGTCGCCTTTACAGTCGCATACTTGTGCCTCTGCGCCACGACAGGACTCTACTACTATTTTGCTGTTTTAACACATGTAAATATTTATAAGTATTTACTATGGTAAATGATTGAAAAATCTATTGTATAAAGATCACGGTGCGTGAGACCGGGATCGCCAACTATTTAATAAAAATAAAAGTAGCTTATCACCTTTAGCGGGTTAATTTATTCAACATATATTGAATTTTTTAGCTCATGTTGTATAAGCTTAACACAACATTGTAGCCTGGACAACAGTGGATATTTCAATATTACTCTCTCACATTTTTGTCCTCGTTTTCTATGATATTGGTTTTACCTGTTTGATAACGAATACTTAATTTAAAATATCTTATCGAGTGGAATTTCCTTACTACAACCGTCAACGTGACAGCTGCGTGCACCAATATGGTCAATAGTCTTTCGTATAAAAATCATAAAGAAACTCTTGTTGAAAGAGCTGTTCTTTAATCATACGGTTAGAACAATACGTTCAAATTTTTATGAAATCTGAATAGTACTAATAGCACACGTTTCGCGTACAACATAAGTTGTGTTGTTGGTGCTTAAAGATGCATAATCGGCATAAATAAAAAAAAACATTCCTTAATAATATGTCTCTCAAAATATTTGTGCTTAGTGAATTGTTCAATAATATTAACTGATTATTTTTCTTATAGTATAGATAACCGATTTAATATATTATTTAAGTAGCTTCCAGGATAGTTAGTGGGAACCTAGTGTCGAGAGACTCGGTTCTCCGCTTTCCACCTGAATTCGAGACATCGCGTCTTAAGTGGCGAAATTCAATGCCGCGAAATGAAAATAATTTAAATTCAATCACCCGAGTGGGAATCGAACCCACAACCTGTCAGATACTGTTCCACTATCCCACGATGGCCTCGTAAATATATTTTTTTAATTTTACTTTTGAGCATTTGTGTGAACTTTTACAGTTAAATAAATTGATTAAAAACTTCAAATATGAAATATTATGATAATGAAATGGATGCAGAATAGATTAGTGGATCTGTGTACTATAGTCTGCGTCAATTATGCACTTACACGGCAGACAATGAGCAAGCCCTATCACCAATCTGTTGGACGCACCTGACGCTAACCGTGACATGCGGATTCTCTTTGTACCATGCCAACTAGCATTGTGTAGTACCATTAGCCTGCATTATACTAACCGCGTGCACTCTACTACTACTACTGTGATATGTAATGGTTAATTACATTAGCGATTACCTGTATTACGTACATTTTACCATTTTACAATGTTTCGTTATATTATGTTTAGTAAATTCATGCAAAAATGATATAAATTGTATCGGTAAAAGGTACCTTGACCTTAAATCCTTATAAAAAAATATAAGTATTAAAGCATACATAACACAATTGTTTATAGCATCACTTTAATATAACATTATGAAATATTAAGCCGGGCAAAAGCTATGATGGAACATCGTTGTTAGAAGCGCGACTACGTTAACACTTCGTTAATTAAAAGATTACACACGAATGGGTAATTAACATCGGATTTGTTTTCTCATCTGTTACGCAGCCTCACCGGTACAGATTCTGAGAAACGGAAATTTCTTGATGCGTGTCTTAAGTACGCTTGCGACATATTTTACTTTATAGAATCAATAAGCGATAAACCCATTTTAATAATATTCATAAATGTTGTAAACAGTATCTCGTGTGAATAAGGTTTACCTTAGAAGCGAGAATATTTAAGAAATTTGTGTTATAAGTTCGTACTTTAGAGTGTATATATAGCTATCATGACGTGAAATGACTATTTTTAATCTGATATAAATGTAGCGGCTTGAGCGCTTATAGAAATTGGAATAGATCAAAGACTGGGAAATCAATAACGTAAAGAGCCGAAAGCATTCAATGGCTGAAAGGGATTGAGGTTTTACTAAATTTTAATTTAAATTTCGAATGCTTATAATTAAGCTGAAATAACAGTTAAAAATTAATGGATGGTGTCGCTTTTGACGTTTATTTAACGTATTAGAATGAAGACTTTTACCCTGTGACCTCGGGGCCTTCTATTAAGTTTCGCCTCAAGGGTCACGATTGAACGAATATAAATGAATCTTATATTTATGATACTTTTTTGTTGCCTCTGTTCTTGGTAGCATTTTATTGCTCGTGAAAGGGTACGAATTGTTTTGCTGACAGATTTACGAGGGAATATTCGGCATTTATTTTAACTGCAAATGTTTTTAAAATATATACGTAAAAGAAAATTTTTTTCATCTCTATCAGCCATTACGCAGATCCTCATGTATTGTAATTTTCACTCGTAATAACTACAAAGCTTTAACATATAAAAATATAATATACAATACAATATTCTCATTGTTAGTGCTATTAATTCAGCCGAGATTTACTATATTGAAGTGTTACAGTGTGAAGAGGCTTGAAGGCTGCTAACTCGATAACAAGACACAACAGCAGCTTTCCTAATTGCAATTTATTGCAGGTACTACAACAAGTCTGTTTCACTCGACGCTCACGTATTTTAAATTAATTTGCAATTTCGACAAGCAATTAGATCCTGTACCAGGCATTGCTTTTGAATTGCAATGGAACAATGTGTGTAGCGATTGAGTCAACACATCTCTTTCAAATAAGCTTTTAGCGGCATTTTTTCTATGAAATCAATTAGAAATGTTTAAATTTATTTTATAACAAAAAGTCATTATTTTATCTCTGTTGAATTAAGAAGACGTATCTGTATATATTATGTAATAAACTATTATTTATAATCATTAGTATCGTTAGTATCGTAACAATATACAAAGCGTCGTGTCGCCATTATGAATTTTCCCTTTCTGACATTCATATGTCACGTACTTCTTTCATACCGAAGAATTTTTTTAGCTTTAGCTGTATTCCGCACATAGCAGGGTAGGCAGAGGGAACCACAGAATCTAGTTAAGACACTTCTTTCTCTTTTAACATTTTTGTTCTCCACTTTCCGCTGAATTGAGGCATTGCGTGCTGAGTGGCGGAACTTAACGCCGCGATTTGCCTTGTTACCAGAGCGAGGAAAATTAAAATATTATTTAATATTTTCATTTTCTACAATGGGAATCAAACCCACAACCTGTCGCGCTTACAGTCGCACGCTTGTGCCTGTGCGCTACGTCAGACCTCTACGGATACCGATAAATCTAAAAAAAGTTTTATTTGCTAGTATTAGACGATCAAATTATTAGGTATATATATATTTTAATTGCCCATTCTGGTCCATCATTTTACAATATGAAATCAAATAAGAATATAATATAGCTATGCTATTTTCATTTGCAAATTCTGTATTTGTTTAAAGTTATCTGCAGTAAAGTTTTAAAGAGAACTGTATTTGCTACATAGTTTTAAACTATTACTACTGTTTTGTTTGTATTTGTTGGATAAATACGATGTCGCGAACTGTTTTTCTGTACGTAAAAGGAGGATTCAAAGACCCATACTTTATTTAGTAGAAAAGCAATTAATTTAAAGTGTACAATAGAAAAGTTCTACGTTTTGACGTATTGTGCTTCGCATAGCCGTTTGCTGAACTTATTCTTGATTTCCTTTATTAGCTCGATTTCTATACAAGAATAAGCATCATTTGTGTTAGGAATTATTTATTAATTAAATGCCTTATTAAAACAAACTTTCTTTTAATGTTCAACGCTGTCTAAATATAAAATAATTTGGTGCAGTTGATAATTAACACAGTAGTCTAGATTTTTCATTTTTTATAAAAATGAAAGTACCGTTTTCATTACATATAACAATGATACTTATGTGTTTATATCTTAAACAAACTCCAGGCTTATTAAGTTGTTAAGCAATACTCAGTTTCATATAACAAGGAAAAGTTAAATTGCTTATGAAACTGCTGAATATAATGAATGCTCGTACAGTTAATATTCGACAAAGTTTATTACGGATAAAACAGTTTAAGTTGCTATGTGCAACTGGATCTGTTTATTTGTATTAGTGTGTCTTATTTTAAGGTAACAGCGTCTTACTAGAACTGTTTTTGTTTATATATTATATTTTATTTTCTTATTCATTCTTCACTAGTAACATTAGATAGATACAAAAGTACTTACAACATATACTCGTATCTATATTATTTTATGCACATGATATTTAATGCACATGTTCGAAATTACTGCATGGATTTAAATGATTTTTTTGTTCTATAGCTTTTAAGTCTGGGCAGGACTTAGAGTATAATTGATTTGAAGACTGGCATATTTGAAGTAGAACTAACTATAAGAATCCAGGTTAACTAAAAGAAATAAGAAAATGCCACCTTAGAAAAAGTTGTTGAGCTTAATTTACATTGCCTTTATTGAAATATAGCAATTGAAGATCTGGAAAATGTGATCAGGAGATGAGTAAAGAAACATATGCAGCAGTACCTAACTGTTAACGCCGTTGACGATATCCGTACATCTTCCACTCAGGAGAATGATTGTTTTATTTCCCCACTGCGGCAACAGAAAATGCGGCGTTGAGTTCCGCCGTTTAACATGCAATATTTTGAATTCAGATGGGAAACAAAGAACAAAAGAAAATTAGAACGTTAACAACAAAGACTTAGCCGGATGGGATTTTTTTGTAGTGGTACAAATGTTAAAGATCTGGAACATCTTATGTGGAAATAAAAGAACAACACACTATACCATCTTCGTGGTGGACATCTTCTTCTTGACAATATAATAGTCCTTATATTCTATTATCTATTATGAAAAAGTGAGGCGTTGTGTTCCGTTATTCAACATGCAATGCAATCTATCAGGATCTGGGAAATATATTTAGCTGAGCTAGCTAGATATAAAATATGATATAGATAAGGTGTACAGGATTAATGGTGCAGTCTGCACTGATGGGAGAAAGTATAGCTGCACGTATGACTGTACTCAATAGTACTGGGCAGGTCACGTAAAAGTATGAAGACCGTTTGGCGCTCCATTCTCTCTGACTACTCTGCTAGGGATAAAGCATGAAGTTAGACATGTATTATTTTAAAAGTGCTAAAATATGTAATCCTTCTTTTTATTCGTTAAGGTATGGCTTAGATCCAAATTCAAATTAGAACTATAAAATGAAGGAAATCAACAAGTTTTCAAGGAAATAATTAACCAGAAGGGAATATTTTAAGCGGATACGTTTGTGAGAGCCAGACGTATAACGTTTCATGAAGTGATTCGATATCGTTTGACTAAAACAACTACAATACAGGCGAAAGGGGATTAATTTGTTGTCAGTAAATTGGATCCTAATGAAGCAAAGGCTCTTTAGGTAAACACGACGGTCGTCTTGCTTCTGTTTACATGATTCAACGGTTCGTTAGCTTTGTTCCGAATTCAATCGTCCGATCACTATACAGCTCTAGTTTCTCTCACAAAATCTATATTTGCAGAATCGCCAATGAAATATTACCTGATAAATGTTTAAATCAAATGTAATATAGAAAGTGTGCAATGTTTTAAAGGAAGTGTGTGAGCTACAAATATTTTGAAATATGTATGAAAAAAAAAATTAAAAAATATCTTTTCTCTGTTTGCTATATTCTACAAATTAACCTTTTTTGTTTTATACAAGCATTTTTGGAAGCTATAAAATTATATTCATCCTATAACCCAAGTAGCCCAAACTAATTAGTTTGGGCTTATTTTACAATGATACTTTCGATTCATATTTACATTGTCATCTATCTCACAAAATATTCAAAACTTCAAGTATCGCTCAAACCGTGAAGGCTATTATAAACCTCTCATTTATAATTATTTATTATGTTAATATGGTAGCGAATAACTTCAAATCTGTTATATCCCTAATTTCTTATTTTAATTTAAATAATATGGAGCACAATACACATTTCTATAGGGTAGCGGACAAGGGTAGTTCTCAACATCAACAGCGACCAATCGTTTCGCCGATAGTCGTAATTGCTCAGTCGTTTAGTATCTATTTTGCAACCTCAATAGAATTTCACACCTAGAGAGCTTAAAATGAAGATGGGACGGATGAAAACTTTGTTTGATGTCTATGTCACAACTATAACATTTTGGTTGTGACATAAAAAAATAACAATAAAAAAATCTTTAATTTCAAGAATTTGTAATTGTTATATTTAAAAGTCCCAAAATACATGCTTGTTTATGTTTGAGGTTTATTTACCGCTTAGTAGTGAATGTTTCTTTGGCTGAAAAATGAGGGACAAATCGATTTGTTACATATCAAATGACGCATTTCTTATTAGTGTACAATATTAAAGGTCTGGAAGATGTTTGAAACTTAAACATCAGCTACACTATAAAATGTGCTGCAATGTTGTTTAACGTGGTGAACTCAAAATAATGAATAAGTTATTAAATTATCTTCTAAAATGATGAAAATTCTTGTCTGTTTATATTTTGTTAGGTGTGCCTTGTGTAATATAAACTATGTATAATACTTACATTACACTATGTGACATTTGAATATCTCCGCAAGAATAGTTCTGTCGTTGGCATGAACAGTTGTGGTAAGCCGCAATGAGTCTTATCCGTATCTACCGTTTATGTCATTACTGGGATTATTACTTTCCACTTATTTAATTGTAATCAATTATATATTATTAAAAATATGTGATACAAGTTAAAATTTTATGTATAATAGACTACAAACATCTAAATGTAATTTAACAATTTTAATAAAAACATCTTAAAAGCAAAAGTTGAAGCTAAATAAGTTATATACTCTTTCGTAGATTAATATTTAAGAAAATTGATCCGTGAGGTGAACATCTATATACTACAATAGATTTGGCTAATTATTACTAAGTGGCTACACATGAATGTGTCAGATAATCAGATTATAGTAAAAATGTAAGACTTATGGATGGTAATTATATTAGGCTTATTGATAGACCTGAAACAACAGTTGTAAATAAAATTCAGCTTCACGCTTTTTTCGCATAGCCGGATAGACAGAAAGTATCTAGTGTCAAGACACTCCGTTGTCCACTCTCTGCTGAACTAAATACCGGGTTTTTATCTCATTAGACCTAAAAATCAATTTAAATATAACCAATATGTGTGGGGATCGAATCCACAACCTGTCGTGTTTACAGACAGATGTTGTGCTACTGTGTTACGATGAACTGTTTGGTAAAATATTAATTTGTATAAAATATAATCGCAAATTATTTTTTTGCGATAGAAAATAATACTAAAAAAGCCACTACATTTTACACTTTCCGCCCATAATTAAAAGAAACCTTACTCTTTCTATATAAGTCCATGAACTAATAAGCTAGTAATTAATCATTTAAAAATAATATTAGAAGAAACCTTATTATGTATAAATTTTGGTATAATGAATTTTTATTTCTATAGTCAAGCTACTTTCTTTATGTTATGAAATTTAGAATATCAAAAAGGTTATTTTGTTATCATCAAATCCCCGTTGACGTGTTAACAGCGCGTTGTATTTAGCAATGTACATGTCACTTTATATAAACATGCATGTCAAATCATGGTAGTGTGTGTTACATTTATTTTATTAATTTAATATAATTTTTACGCGTTATTTAAAAAAAATATTAGCCTTCTGCATTCCTTCGCTATATAAACTATAAATGTGTCAAGTTTCATGCTTTTGCGTCCTCGTAATTTTCGGTAAAAGGGGTACACAGTTTTTGTTTCACGTACATTAGATTATATTGATAGACACACTATACGAGTATTCTAAAATACTTTGACAAAAAAAAATATTATATTAAATACAAAAATTAACTTAATATTCTTGTAATAAATTCAGTTTTAAGGAAAATAGGAGTTGTATGACCTAATTAACATACATTTATTTTCAAATTTTGCTTTAAAATCTGCACATGAGATCCGGCTTATATATTATAGCTATAGAATGTTTTCAGGTATCTTTGCTAGAACGACTAGGATATTGAGGGAAAATATAAATAAGTAAGTAGGTAAATCATGAGATTCGAAAAATATATCATGTGATTTATTTAATATAGATTTTTGAATATTTTTGTGTTTTGTTTTGTACATACACACGTTGTACTAACCCGTTGATATTTTGTGAAATTCCTGAAATAAAAACTGAAAGCAACTAAAGTTCTATCCAGCTGCTTAAGGGTTGTCGGACTTATTTACAGGTGGAGGTTTTTTATATTTATATGTACGAGTATGCAATTGCAAAATTAAAATGCAATTTTATTTTTATAATTAGTAGAAAAAGATATTTTAAAATTAAAAAGCTTATTATAGAAATAATGATTTTAAACCATCACTAATACTTTCACGTGAAAATTAAAACTTAAAAATTATTACATGGCAAGGCTTACAAATGTCGGTTTTAAAATCATGTCGCCGTAAAAACTTTCTTCATGAATAATTTACGAAATTTATTCTTAGATATGGTCTTGCCGCAGTAGATAAGACTTAAATTACGTAAAATTAAGTTTTTATTAAACATCTGAATAAAAATATAAAGGAGCAATTTGAATAATTATCGAGGTTCTGGTTTGTTTTAGCTGAGGTTCTATATTTTAATTGGATTTAGTAATAGAGAAGCTTTTGAGATGATATTCCAATCAGTCTGTGAAAAATCACACTCGCTTTAAAAACTTTAAGTTTTCCCTCGAATCTCATCATTGTAAGACTACTACATTTGTAGAGTATGTGTTCTAGATACATTCGTGAACTTAAAATATATATAATATGAAATATGAAATAAGGAAACATACACAAATTAGAGGCTTTTCAAATGGTCTGATTTTCTTCAACTGTTATGCAGATTATAATTTAGGTATTTTCGAGCCTTTGGAAGTGGTATCCGAAGTGGATAAGACCACCTTTCCGTAATTTTCTCAAGTACGCTCTCTAAATTGAACGAGAGTACTTATATTTGGAATTTATAATATTACTGCTCTAAATCTTCCGTCTCCTGTGTAACGTAGAGATACAATGAATTATTCCCAAGAGCCCATTTAATTGACCACTTATATTTTTTAATTAAAATTCTAGTTTGAATATACATAATTGCAGTGATAAAGCTATTACTTTTAGATAATTAATACATTAAACAAAAAACTGTAACGCCTTGTTTTTAGCTTGAAAACAATTGTAAATATTGCTAATCTAGGATGCTATTTGAATAGGCAGCGATTTTCGTGTACTATTTAGTAGTTGTAAAGCTCAGAATAGAAAACTCGAAATGAAAAGATATATACTACCTGCGTCTAGTTAACAAGCCAATGAATGCTCGGCACACTAACTGTTGCCGTTGGTTTTAATTACCATTGCTACAGATTTGGCATTTTATATTTTTTCTGCAAAAATGCGAGTTTTTTTCTTTACAGACTTTTGTATAGAATAAAGTAGATAATGTTAAACAAATATATCTAAAAAAAGTTTTGTTTCTACTGTTAAGATATCACACCATCTTTAATGAGATGTGATATGATCAGTTAATATAAAATCAAAATTTAACTTTTTATACGATTATTGTAAAGTGGGTATTTCATTACCGTGTTGGTAAAAAAAGAAATTGAAATGTAAGATTAACGCTTGACTATAATATAATTTGAACTTTAATACAGTTTGAGTCGCGTTGCTAATAAGCGGCAAAGACAAAGGTGTACTAATGAGAGCTGCGCGTGTAGACTGGAATACTAATAAGTTAAAAATTCCAGCAAGCAATATTATGTACATGCGAACCGCTGGCGCCGGATGGTACCACTTCGTTAGATGGTATTGTTTAAAATAAGGCAGGTAAGTGCCTGCTTGTTTCGATTTCAGAACATTTAAATGTCACCTATAATACAACCATTATACATTAGTAAATATTATCTATTGTTTACATTTACAATTTTCCTTATGGAAAAGTAATTTAGAATACAAAAGTTCATGACCAAGCTTTTGGAGTTTTAATGATTTATTTTTAAAAAATAACAAAAAAGGCAAATTAAAAAAATAATTACAGACATATTTTCAAGAGGAGCTAAAAAAGCAATTTAGCGGGGTTGGAATCTCATAAGTTAGTAGCGAGCTGATGAAGCTCTGCCAAAATTGCTAATGACCGCGAAAACGGCGTGCGGTCGCGCACGGTATCGAGCCAAAAACCAATTTGCAACATTAACAACAACATTGTGATACTCCCCGCTTATTGACTTAAAGTTAATACATGTAACATTATAAATTACTTAGAAGTTTTAAAAACGTTAAACGCCCTTGAAGTTAGGTACTGTGTGACTGTGTACGCATTGATTATATTGTAGGTTGTATCCAACATAGGAGAATTATTTAAATAGTTTACATAGTTCTGGTTTGGTGAGATAAAAGGCGGCATTAGGCGGTAATTAATACTGCAAATCGGATACTATTTGTTTGGAATACTTGTATGTATTTTTTGAATTAAGAGAAGATTTTTTTTGACGTGGAGACAATTTTGGTTTTAAAAATTAATTTGTAGAATAACATAAAAAAGAAACATATGGGCAGTTTCTGAAATGAAATGAATAAATAACAACAATTTTAACCTATTTAAATTACATGTTATAACTGTTTTTCGTTTCCTAAGTGTGTGATTAACACTTTAAAACTTCAAAAATATGTTACAAATGTTCAATTCACAAGTCAAATACAAAGGTTATAAATTATTGCAAAAATAAAATATCTTCAGGTTAATATCAACACTTAATTCGATCGACACCAACGAAAGTCAAGGTTCGATTAACACCCAAACTGGTGAAAATTTTCCAATCAGCCTCTGTAAATTGGAAAAGTTTTATATGCGTTCAAACGTCCAGGTAGCTTTCTATCGTTGTTTCTGAACTTTTTGTTCGACCCTTTTGAAAAAAAAATCAATGGAGCTAAATTAATCTATTATATAATTACTTTTAATGTCCAATAAAAATATAATAAAATCAACTCTAAAAATGTATTAAATTAAAATTTAATAAACTGACCAACATTACAATGCAATTGATTGCAACTCTTTTAGAAAAACTTTATTTGACAAAGTAAATAAATTACTCTGCCTAATTTCACTTTGATTTAATATGACATTTAACTTGACTCAGAATTGATATCAAGATAACATAAATTTTTAACTTACATATAAGGTTTATATATTGGACCATAACAAAAGACAAAACAAAATGATTAATTTTTTGAAAAAAAAACATAATGTATACCTAGTTGCTAATTTTTATTTGAAAATTTATAATATTTTGCCCAAATCTAGTATTGAATTAAGGTACAAGTCAGTAAAATAAAATTAACGAGGGGGCTCCCCGGCGGAAGGCGAAGCAGGAAGCGGAACCGCCGTCAACTTATCTATATCTACCACCAAATCTTAATAAACTCGCCTTATATTTATATGCAAATAAATATTAATACTTGTAATCTGTATTTTTTTTTGCATAACAAAATGTTACTTTATTTTCAGCAGTAGAATAAGCAAAGAGAAATAAATATATCTAGAACAATATATGTCGTTTTGTACAAAGGTAAACAAATGGTAGTAAGTGCTATGTTATTATATATTTTAATTTAAGGTATTTCTAATGTGGATTTATATAAAAATTTGTTTTTATTTACTTCTTGTCAGTATAAACTTTAAGCCTTTTTTTTACTCCTCCGTCGCCATAATTTTTGTAAAAAGAAGTTCAAAGTTATTTAGTAATTTTGTTTTAATATTTTATTATTTTATATATTTAATCGTTTTTTTTTCTTTACACAGTTTTACGCTGTTCCCGCACATAGTTGGATAAGCAGAGAGAACTCCTAGTGTTAAAACACTTCGTTCTCTTTTAACATGTCCGTTTACCACTTTCCGCCGAATTGTGGCATTTCGTGCTGAGTTCGGAACTAAACGCCGCGCTTTGCCTTGTTACAAAAGCGAGGAAATGAAAAAACGAAATATTAGTTAATATTTTAATATCTTGGAGTAGGAATAGAACCCACATTTATAATGTCTATTTTTCAGTAAATAAATAAAAACTATACTACATTTTATACATCTTATGAGTATATATTGCTGTAACAACAAATTTTGAATTGGTAGTAATTATTTCATTAGTCTTATTTCATAGGTAGATATATTGTAAATAATTTTTCATCGAATTAAAGAAATTCTAGGGCTTACTATACTATAAGCCATTTACACTAATTATATCAATTAATCACTTTTGGAGACACAGTTCTGTATCACTGCGACTAAATCTTTATTAAAATGATTAAATGTCTAATAAAATTTATTTGCAGTGTTGAAATTTTAAAAATAGAAGAAGTATAAGTACTGTACACGTCATTGTGAAAGCGAAGCTCATAGCTGTTTAAAAACAATATCCATGTGCAACCACTCGGTAACTCAACGGTTTTTACTGATGATTGTCGAAATTAATCGTTTTGCTGGCACTCGTGATGAATGACGCAAGAACGAATTCAAGTAGCATACAAATTGCGAGCATAAATTATGTTTTAATAATTTCGCGTACGGCCTGCTCTCTCAATCACCGAAGTATGGCGTCCAGGTGTCGCCAACATAAATCCAGACTTGTTAAAAATTACAACCACCTTGCCACCTTGTCACCTTTTTAGAAGTGATTTTTTACAGCATCAAAATGAATCGTTAGTTGTAACAATATAGTTTTTAGTTATGAATATGTGAGTTCCATTCATATTTTGTGAGCTAGTAATTGAGTAAAGCTACTGTTGCATCCTATCTTTTATATACGAGTATACATAGGTAATTTATTCATTGGCAATTAAAACTTGTCAAATATATTTTGTGATCGAAAATAAAGAAAATTTTAATTTAGTGGAAAAAAGCAACGAACCGTTTCTTTTTTTATAGCGTGCCAATTGAAACGTTTCCAGTTCTCTGAATAATTCATCTTTCGTTTGAACAAAGACGAAGTGGGCCGCGCGGCGATTCTTTGATCTTTTGTAATTGGAATCGATGCTCATATTAAAAAGAGAAAATTCTTTAGAGCGACCGATGAAATGCACCGAAGCCATTTTCTTTGGGGCGATTAAAGGTGGCCCTGATTTCGCGCCCCTGGGCCGAGGTGTTTTATTCTTTGCGTAACGGTAACAAAACAAATACAAACTTTTACTCAATTATTTCCAATATGAAAATTCTAATGAATTTCCTATCTATGGAGCAACCGATTTAAAGAAGAAAGCTATAGTATATTCATAGCTCCAAATTTTATTTTGAAATAGATTTATCATAAATAGCTTATTTAAACCAAGGCTTAATATATAACTAAGCTTCATATGTAGGCAAAAGTATTATATATTTTTCGCACAATTCTTTTAATAACAGTGAATACATCGGTGTCCATCGAAATTACTTTGGCAACTCTATCAATAAAGTCGCAAACTTGTGCAATAACAGCAATCGATTACATAATAGAGGAGAGATTGCTGTCTGACTTGTCCCGACTTGTTAGCTGTTAGCTGCTCTCATACTAACTGTCATTTATGAATTACTAAAGTTTTCAATTATTTTATTCTATAATTCGTTTGTGACACTAGAAAAATACACTTAAAATAAATTTATTATTTACAGTTGTATTCATAAATTTACATTTATTTAGGTAAAATTTATATTTACAGGTGATATCTACATGTATAGATCGGATGTGCACGCTTTATATATTTATCAATTTATAATTAACTGCTGATAATTCTATTTAAAACTGAACATATGTACATGAATCATCAATAAGAGCTGAACTCTGGCAATCTGTTTTTAATTTGCTACTAAACTGATAATGTTTGTTCGTATTATACTAATTATTATGAAAGGAATTCATGTTAAAATGCTTGTTGAAACACATTGTTTTATTATATTATTTACATTGTAGTCGTAAATAAATCGAAAATATAAAATATTAAAAATCATCATACACAAGTCCTCCGCTAGTATAAATTCAACTCATCAACTTTATGAGGCTAGTCGGGGAAGTTTAAAATTTAATCCCTGGTGCGGGTAAGAGACCAGAAAAGTTAACCGCCCAAAACTTTACGTAGCATTTCTGCCATATGTTTGGGCCAATGTGTTATACCCTAATATATGGAATATTAAGTACCTTATAAGATTTTTAATTTTGCAGATGTATGATACCTGTTGTAATATATATTTTTAATATTAACACCAAAATGAATTCTTGATACTCTACGAAATGTTACAAAATATAGGTATATTGTATATTTTGTAATGACACACTAACTACTATTTATTTAGGAATTAGTAGTTTATAAGTATGGGTAAGCTGAAAGTCAATAAAGATTTTTTAACAAAAAAAAATAACTTAAGTAACATTATTTTACATTTATTAACGTTAATGGGTACATATCTTAAAAACTATTTTTGAATATACTTTGAATATAACATACCTTAATTGAATACCAAAATAGAAAAAAATTATAAAGCTTTAATATAACACGAAAAATGATAAATATTTTCAGCACTATTGGTACAAAACATATTTTCGACACGAATATTATATTCTGCGAAGTTAGTCACGAATATGTTTATCACAATTGCTTTCCATTCCCTCCACGTATTTATTCTCCTACTTTGTATAACAAGCGTAAACGTCTGTATAAAGGGGAAGTCAACTTAGAAATATCTTGAACAGCTAGTGTGAATTGTCGCGGAAAGTTGCTTGGTGTCCGTAGCGACTGTAGGATTAGAGCGATGTTCAATGTCACCTACGACTTTATAGCGATACGTCGACAACAGCTTGAATTCTATGAAATCTCACCCCTTTAAAGACCTCTTTCCATTTTATAAAATATTTTGATTCTTTCTTATCATCACTCTTGTCAGGATATGGCATAGACGACTCTATTTTTACAATTATTTTTCATTAGTTATGGATTCAAATCTTCTTTTTTTTTTTTTTCAACTTCATGCTGTAACTCGCATATAGCAGGGTAGGCAGAGGGAACCAGAGGACCTAGTGTTAAGACACTCCATTCTCTTTCAACAATTCCGTTCCCCACTTTCCGCCGAATTGAGGCATTGCGTGTTGAGTGGCGGAACTCAACGCCGCGCTTTGCCTTGTTACCAAACCCAAGAAATGAAAATACTAAATTTTACATTTTCTGGAGCGGGAATCGAACCCACAACCTGGCGCGTTTACAGTCGCACGCTTATCTTCAATTTTACTTATTCTGTTATGAGTTTCTGGTTCACCTAAACAGCTAGAATCACCAAAAGTTAAAATAACTAAATTCGTGTTATTCGTTTAATTAAATTTTTATATTTTAAATGTTTATAATATAAAAAAAATATTATCGAGTAATAATGAAATTCATTAATTAGTGAACTTCATAAAAATTTTACAATTGTGTTACAAACATAACTAAATGAATAGATTCAACATAAAATATACACCTACAATAAAAATCATACATTAAGAAACAAAATTAATTGCTTTTATTGAAATGATCATAAGTAAGAAGGTTAAAGTGAAATTCATTAGATATGTTATTCAAAATGTCGCCAAATTGGCCCTATGAAAGTAATATAAAAATAAATACCTAAATACTTTTCATAAAATACCTTAATACTTTAGCTCTTATGATAATTTTGCAGGCGAAATTGCCCCTGGGACGGCGACTTTAACTTTTATGTACAGTAAAAATTTCTTTTCTTACAAGTAGTTGAACTGAGACAAAATTTATTTAAATTTGACGAATTTATATAATATTACTACTACTTTAACGACGGAGTTATTATTATTTTTAAAACATTCGAATAATTATAAAGAATAATTTAAATATTAAAATAAAGATTAAAGTTCTTTTAAAAAAATATAAAGTTAGGTACCTTAAAATTAGAAAACATTCAAATTTACAGTAATAGTGATATTTTGTGATCACATCATTAAATTATAATTGTTAAACGAAATAGTAAGCGAGATCATTGTAGTCAAGTAGAAAATGCAACAGATAGGCGGAGACTGATATATTCAGAAGGCCATAAAGACCATGTTTGACCTCTGCAATACCAACTTTATATGTGAGTTATTTCGGTACTTAATGCCATTACCTTCATACAATGCAAGACACCATAGGTACGTCAAACAATACGTAAATTAACCAGATCAACCTCTGGAACATAACACCCATACTAATTATCAACTCTATACTAATTCAACATTAGTTATAAATCAAGTTTTAGCATCTGTAATATGATATCACAGCTTAAAGTAACTAACAAACCCCGTGTATAAGATAATTGTTGTAAGTAAATAACTGTAGTTAGAACTTACACAACGTTTGTTAATATAATACTTCCTACAATACAAACTGCAGCTAGATGCGGGCTTGTTGATACAATATATGTATAATCATTTACTCTGTATTTGTATTTTAATTATTCAATAAATGGTCATTGTTTTGTAGATATTTCTTTTAATACCCAATATTATTAAAACTACGGTAAACAATAAGTACATAATGTTTAAAACAAAAAAAACATCTCTATTTTATTATAAAAAATGAAAATACAGTTTCATAATCTTTTTTTAATTTTTATATTTAGCATAACCCTTGGAGATTTACTAGTTACCATCAATGTGAAATCAAAAAGCCAACGTTTGTATTTACAGTCGTTTCAATCATGTTTTTGCTAATCAAACAGTAATTCAAGGTGCTCGCGGTTTTCTTCTTTATCAATGCCCAGAATTCAGCGAACATCTAAGAGGTGCTATAGCTTTTCTGTAGGCCAAAAAGTGTGCGCTAGGCCTTGTTTTATTCAACACGCATCACCTTTATCCGGATTCCTAAATATTCAATCCATAACTCCGAAGTATAAAGACATACATTCTCATATTCATAACATTCTCACAGCAATTTCCAAACTTCCTAGCAGAATATTTGCAGGTTCATATCATCCACATCAGATAAATCATCACGTATTATGTGCCCCAGATAATACCATTAAGCCTCATTAAAATTAAAATATGTAAAATTATGTTTTTTATATTATAGTATATATATACGAGGTGTGTTCAAAAAGTAAGGTGACTGTGAAA
>JAKGSA010000402.1:35575-92019 GCA_033558755.1 Philaethria dido
GCCAAATTTCACAGTCACCTTACTTTTTGAACACACCTCGTATGTATACGTATATTCGTTTAAATTTTAAAATCGCTAAAGAAATAACTTTACTAGTATAATGTTTAAAGCATTTGCCATCGGTTAATAGGAAAGACGCTATCACCAGGTATTGAACAGAAGATTTCATTACGCGTAGTGGCCAGTATCGTCTTTATAGTGTCATAAACGAGGAAATAACATTAAATGTGAGTATAAAAAGACGACCTATGGCATTGCATCCTCGTTTTAACGCTCATACAACGTTGAATTTTCATTTTAGCCAACTGTTATATAAATACTGCAAGTACTCGTATAATATTTAATTTTTAATCATAATTTTGTAATCTCTGCAGATATAATTTGGTTACATAATCGTTTTTAAATCGATTAAATTTTGCCACGGTATCATAAAGTAAATGTTTTGAAATTTATTGAAGATTTATTTTGGCAATTGTTTTAAAGAACTTTGTGACATGTATCTAGGTGGGTTATTGAAATAGGTATGTAGGCATAACGCAATATGCTGTTTAAAATATCCAAAAATTATAACCAAGTTGTTCCATTTTGTAATCCTCACGGATGTACCACAAGTTTGGAGTCAGATTGGAGTTTGTTCTTTATTTTTCTCCCATTTACAGTGTGGTTGACTGCAGAAGAACAAATTCACAGTTTGTCTATCTAATATAATCCACCAATTCACACTCATTAATAAATTCATATAATTACGGAAAAAAACATATTAGGATACGGATATCTGTGATCAGCTATCTAGTTACAAAGCGATACAAACATTGCACACCAGTATTAAAATGAACATCGCTTAATTGATGTAAACAACGGGAGGTAATGGAAGGAAGGTATCACTCCATTTAATTGGCCATATGTGCTGAGGTTGGTTGTTAATTGAAGTTAATAGCATTGCTGCCCCATTCTATACAGGCCTAAACTCTATGAAAACATAATGAAATTGTTTAGCGATACATCGTGTAGTCCATTTTTTTAGGTTTGAATAAACTTTTATTTTAATGCAGTTTTTGTCAAAGTAAATAGAAAATAATTTGAGTAAAGTCGAACCATTGTGCCGCAATGTATTGCATTATATTACCTATATAATATAATGTTAAACTTGGAAATTCGATCAAAAAATCTCATTTTCATACTTTTTTAGAAATATGTATAGCAGATGTAGTAAATATAAAAATGATGTACAAAGTTTATTCTTTCCCGTGACGAAATAAGAAGGAACAAAGTAAAAATAAAAATATGTATTTCTTTCTACAAGGAAGTTTTTGATTTATAAATGAATATTAATATATATAAAATCAGTATATGAAAAGGAATCCTAGTTAGGCTAAGATAATTTATTATATAACCCAAATTTCGTGTTTTTATATAAAATAAGCTATCGTGGTGCAGTGGGACGGCGAGTGACTGTAAGTGTGATTGATTGTGGGTTCCATTTCCATTCAGGGGTTATGTTTAAAATTATTTTTATTTCTCCGCCCTGGATAGACAACGGGCGACGCGTAATTTCTCGAATTCGGATGGAAAGCGGGAAAATGAAGGGATAGTTCTTCCTGACTACCCTGCGATGCGGGATAAAGTGTGAAGCATTACATTTCTGCGTCTGCGGCTGTTGCGTCGTTGCAAACAGAACTTTACTAGAAACGTGGCTGTGTGTCTAGATAGTTACGCGTATAGATCAATTTAAAAATGTAAGAGTCAGAGCAATTAATGTCAAATGATTTTTAATATTAAACTTCAATTTGTATTAAATTGAGTACTTTAATTTTGTAAACTGAATCATCAAGCCATATCCGTTCGCTCTCTGGCCACAAGAATTAATGGTGCGCTCTCGAGGATTGTGAGCGTGTGTGTAATAGTACTTTCTATCGTACTTACAAAAAAAATGTATGTAAAATAAATTAACATTATTACGAGTGGATTTAAATACATAAACTAATAAAAAAATATTCTCCATTCAATATTTTTATTATATTTTTTAGTCTGTATTACAATGAAGTTCGTTAGCTTAAACTAACGTCAGTATGTAGAAACAAGAAAATTAAAGGACATTAAGCGCTTATTCATAACACGTGCCGCACACATAAACATATCATATCTTTTATCTAGTTATTATTTATACAAGATTTCAAAACGTACTTCATATTAATTAAAGTTAAGCAAGTATAAGAAGGCGTTTATAACGTAGCTGATGTGTTACTCAGTAAAGTGGCTCGTTTGCACTAAGACCAATAGTCGGACAACGCATTAGTTAAATGGGTACGCTTAGTCCTACATTTCAGTCTAAGTTACTCCGCAATCCTACAAGTAACTTAGATCACTGATGTTTTGCAATCCAATCGCAAACAATCTCCACGATGAAATGAAACGTCAATGCTGATGTCAATATTCAAAGATGAATTCCAACTCAAATTTCAACCAGATTATATTAATATCTGCAAGTTTTGTTAAATTAAGCTTAGTATTACTGTTGATCTATATTATTAATATAGAAGGAAAATGCTGTGATAGAATGAAAAAAAAGTTAGTTGTAATGTAATAGCACTAAGCTTTTGTGCTTTTTTTAACGATTTTATAGTTATAAAACTGGATTTAAGAAATAACTTACAAAGAATAGATGAAAATTAATTTACAGCACAAAAGTAAAATAATATTTTTTTTATCTCTTTGAGAGTAAACGCACAAAAGTTATTGACGAATAATAATCATCTCATGGTTCGTTGTTAGTATAATGGAGTGTCAGTGGACGGGACACATAGCGAGGAAAACAAACATGGCCGTTGAGGTGGAAAGGTTCTCGAATGGCAACCACGATCCGGGTGACGCTCAGTGGGCAGGCCCCCTATTAAGTGAAACGACGATCTGGTCAAGATCGCCGGAAGTCGCTGGATGCGAGAGGCATAAGGCCGATCGTCGTGGAAATACTTGGGGGAGGCCTATGACCAGCAGTGGGCGTCGCACAGCTGATATGATGCTGATGATAGTGGGGTTACTTCATTGTTATCAGTCTGCTTAACCAGGAGACTACAATTACCCAAGAAAGTAAATAAAGGTATGCATGTTTTGAAAATTTTCATACTATATTGCTCTAAGGAAGTGTCAGATGGAAAATCGTTTTGTAATTTATTCGTGTGAGTCAAAAAGGAACATTATGTCGTTTGTCGCTTGTCAAATATCAACCTAAGAATAATAAAGGCACTAAACCAGGACGATGGCTTTACGTTAAAAAGTTTATCAGAATATTTTCAATTATTATAGACATGTATAAGAATACATAATAAAAAAAACACAGTTTTAGCAGCCGTTTTCTATATTTACGTTCAAATCTAAGCATATTTATTAACAATTAAAAACTTTTTACTATAAAAATATGAATCTCTTAAATAGTTCAAAGCACTTGAAATAAATGTATTTTTATTGTGAAAAGTCCGCTTAATATTTATGACAATCACGCTCTTGTTGGTAGTAAAAGTGGCATTGTCAAGAGATGGCGTAGAAATAGAAGCACTAAATGCAATATTCAAACCGGCTCTGCGATGGGCCACCCGGGACACACCAGACACATGTATAACATCGCTGATTGCTTTGCGAATTGTGTTTCTTACATATACACAGTCTGCACAATAAAAATGTTATTTCTTTTAAATTAAAAATAAAATCAAGCTATGTATAAATTTTAAATAAAAATATTTTTATAGATATATTTTTCAGATGTAAATACTATATTCTTCGATTTTTTCTTTGGTATAATTATGCGATATTTTCTCCTCATCTGTAAAGTACATACATGTATTTGGAATACATTGTTCATGCACTTACACTGTAGATTTTGTCAAAGAGATTTTAAGTAATTTGTCTTCAGATTATTTTCTAGGTTGTTGTGATTTTCTGAGAATATCATGAAAAGATCTCAAATTATATTACATTCTTAAGCACTTGCTTGAGGGCTAATGCATGCATGAAATTCTATTTCACAGTCGCGTACTTCCTTTGCGAGCGACGTCTGAATGGACTCTGTCTGTACAAAGACGAAAATCTTGCTTTATCTTTGACGCTGTTGTGTTTATTGTGATATTTTGTAGACGGCAGATGTTTAATTATTATTATTGACATTTTGATTTCAACATTTATTTAATTTTTTTTAAACTATTAAAAACATACAAATTTATATTTCATCAACTTACAATAAGTACATACATACATACATACGTACATACATACATAGCTTCACGCTGTATCCCGCTTATAGCAGGGTAGGCAGAGTGAACCTAGTGTTAAAACACTCCGTTCCCCACTTTCCGCCGAATTGAGGCACAGCGTGCTGAGTGGCGGAACTCAACGCCGCGCTTTGCCTTGTTACCAAACCCAGGAAATGAAAAATTCTATTTCCTGGAGTGGGAATCGAACCCATGACCTGTCACGTTTACAGTCGCACGCTTGTGCCTCTGCGCCACGACAGACGTTGAAATAAATAGCTTTGTTATTATTCTTTTAATATATTTTAAGATGCGGGTTCTGTTTCAAAGTCGTAACCTATTGTAATAATATATTAATAATGAAGAAAATATAAGAAATATTCAATATTTTTAGATATTATAGTGTATTTAGTACGAGTATGACGAATATATACGGTTTTTGAAGACTCGTTCTAACTTAAGGAAAGAAAAGAAACTCTTTGGCATTCTTCGTGGATCCATTATTTTGCAGGAAGAGGAGCTCGAAGAAGTGTCTGAAATTTCTGACCCAAGCATAGGTTTATAATAGGTATAAAGGCCCGTTTAAAATGCACTAACGTTAGCCTTCACTGCCGGAGTTATTCTCTCTATCTAATCAAATCTAAAAGATTCCTGCTAGTGCCGCCACATCACATCCTAGACAAGAATTGATGGTAGTTATTGATTGGCAGAGAATTTTTAGCAGATTACGGAAAGATATTTCGCTGTTATGCCTCTCGCTCCTATTTTCAGCGCATACAAGTTAACTCTAGATTAGGAATAGATTATTCCTGGTCAGTTCGTGTATCTTAGAAATACTTGTTTACTGATATTTAAAATATTTTTTACGTCATTGGCCTGATTAGTTAAGCAGCGTTTGGAACTATGCAGTGAGTAATTACTTTAAAATGGGTGGATAAGTGAGATTGTACTGATATATGATAGCGTTGTTGCGAATATATATTTACATATAACATAATTGTTTCAATTAACATGTATTACAATGTTGAACACTATTAAATTGTTATATTTTTAAGTATGTTTTATTTCTTTGAATCGTATCAATTAATGAGATTAAAAATAATTTCAAATTCTTTTTTATAAAAGTAATGCACAGTATTATACTGTCAAAAGTACAAAATTTATTATACTATACATATTGTACGCGATGCATATTTTGTGAGGTAATTTTATGATAAAATTTAGATACTGAGCGCAGTGTGACGTCGTGTGAAACATGCGCTTAATTTTCTTATAAGTTTATGTAAATGGGTTATACGATACGAATGCATAACTATCGAGAACAGGGTTTGGGCGTTACCTTCTGTAAACCTATGCCATGACTATTATACTGATACCAGAAATGATATTTTTACTTGAAAAAAATCTTTTCTTATTTATAATCACGTTTCCAATCCCAAATCCAAACAAAAAAAAACCATGCTCCATGTTTAGTTGAATATTATTTTTATTATCCAAAAGATGCCTAGATGAAAAGACTCCAGACAATGAAATATAATTACAAGTAATAAATCTTTCTGCGACAACAATACACAGCTCAATGAGCGTCGCATGTCTGTATTCAGAAGACAAACACGCTATGGCGTCTGAGAGAATGCTGAAAATTTGTTTGGCAATTCTTAATTTACTAAAAGAGCATCCATTCATGAGTTAAATTAATTATTAAAGATTTCACTCGTAATATTTTTCCTATTTAAATCAAATCGAGTATGTGAATGTTAAGAAGTTAAATTTACTTAGAAGTTACATTTTTGAGCAAAAGGCATCAGCGAAAATCGTACGTCCTCGACCGTACGTATTTGTTCACAGAGGCTAACGCATGCATGAAATCCTATTTTACGGCTCGTATCCTTCCGGTGTGAGCATCTTTTGAATGGACCGTGTCTAAGTTCAAGAGAAATCTTACCGAATATTTTCAGATAGCTAAGGTATCGCATTCAATCTTTTTAATCTTCAATTATACAGTTGAAATGGTTGTTTTAATAATTGCATATATTTTGTTATTTGAAAATAAATTTTATAAAATCCGACGTTTCCAATCCATGAGGAAATATAATTGTTTATATTTCAAACTAAAGCTGTCGCTTTCTTAGTTATGAGTAATCATCCTAATCATCCTGGATTCTTGTAAAATGTACAAGCTAAATGTATCTTGCGTTATTAAGTGGCGAGTTTGAGACTTCAATGTTCCCACGTCCCAAAAATCCTCCCTGTAAAACTTTCATATTTATATATTTGAGTTTAAAAAAGGAATATAAAACAACAGTGTATCAAACAATGTGAGGAATAATATCGAATAACAGATTGAAATGCGGTTTAAACTCACAAATCCCGTGGGGCAGCGTTTATTGTTCCACGCATTTTAATGAACCCCTCTAACTCGTGATGAATACCGATGGAAGCCTTCTGTTACGTGCTAAACAAGCACGTCATAGCACGTTGAGTATATAGGAATTGCGATACCCTTTTTATTCATACTGTTTGACTTTTGATATCCTTTCAATTCAGAAAAATTGTATGAGTGTAACTTTGAAATGGAGTTGCTCTCGTATGTAATGAATAAATAAGATTTTTCAAGAGAAGTCAATATATCTCTTTTTCAATCAAAGTTAATGACAATCTAATTCTGGTTGTTCATACATTTGCCATTAAATAGATCATAATTTAATATTTAATTGTATTTCTAATAATTTTAATTTATAAATAAAAGCACTCACGTTAGAAAGGATCAGCACAGCAATTTAGTAAAAGATAATAATAACCGCCAGAAATCTAGCAAAAAACAATCGGGTAATTAAGTTAGAACAATATGCAATATAAATTACTTTTTATTTTAAAATCTATGATTTTAAATGGTGCTCAGCAAAGTGTAAGTTTCCTTTGTGTGAAAATTGATTGGAAAAATATAGTTAGTGACAATTGAAATAAAATATTATATTTCAATTCGATCAAACTCGATATATATTTAAGATATAAAATATAAAAAAATATATAATGATATTAATAAAATAAAACAAAAAATTATATACTTATTGATTAATTCATGAAAAGCCATGAAATATTGTGAAAATATAATCCAATATTAGTTATTCAGTGGATAAATTAACGTCTAATAAGAGTTTTATTTAAGAAATCTAAAAGAACATCTCTTACAATGAGATGTAATTAAAAGTAATAAATCTCTGGGAGGCTACAATGAGCGTCGCACGGCAGCGGCGAGCGTGAGACCCAACATATGTTTAGCCGTACAAAAGCTTATGATGACCATTACTTTGCATTACCTATGAAAAATAATCAAACTGATTTTTATATATTTTTTCAAGTACATGAAATAAAAAATTAAAATAAATTAATAAAACAGTACCTATATATTTTATTTTGCTTTATTTGTAGGTTTATAGATATTTCTATACAATTTATGGTAGACCGTTTCGTTTGTTTGTTTAGTTTTCCAATATTGTCATTGTGCTTTATTTTATTTTTCATTTGCTCCAGTAATATAATGTTTTATTATATTATAGTAAATTATATTAATTACATAAAAAAACATTTGAAGTACATTTGTATTAAAGTGTGGACATGTAGGTAGCATATGGACTTCTTCGGTCTGATATTAGTACTCAGTAAGCTAAACGAAATAGAATTAATGTCGTAAATTAAATATATAGTATAAATACATATTATCCCGCGAGTGGTGACGAGCATAAGCACTGACTGTACTAGAACGTGATAACGACAGATAACATTGATAAATTATTTGAAGAATTAATATTTTTATTTTCATGCATGGTTAATTCAGCATTGCATTTTTCTTAAATTTATAAAAAAATGTCCTCATGGTTCAAATTTAAATAAATAGCTGTCAATTGTTGTCAATCATTCACTGTGAACATTTTTATTTTTGCCATTATTTAAATAAATAGCTTACATAAGTTATGTTATTTCATAATGATTTAATATTTAATTAATAAATTATGTTATTAAAATTATAATATCTTATAATATCTCTGTATAAACATATGACAGTTATGGTATTCTTAGCTTCAGTACTTAAAAACATGCTTTCATAGGTTAGTCAGTAATTAATTTAATTTTAAGGAATGTTTAATGTTTAATATTGGTGGAAATTCTGTAATCAGTTTAAATGAAAGCTATAGCACATAGTATGGTATATCTTGGAGAACATGACTTTTACTTTTAATTAATTTGATTAAGAACTATCTCTACGTGGACGAAACTTTCAATTAAAAGTAATCGAACTTACATCTTTTTCTTTGCCCGTTGAGGACGACATATATTTAAAACATTGTAAAAAACTTTATGTAAAATATGATTGCTCGTGCGAGCTTTGATATACGAGTTCGTTACGAGCGTATGACGCGACTCTGTAGTTTGAAAGGGTATTGACCTGCGCAACTACAAAAATCACAACGTCACCGAACAGCTGAATACGACAAGTGAGAGTACATACAGAGGGGGTGAATAATTTACGATGCACTAACTTTGGCCAGCTACAGATGCCGAAGTACATATATCAAAGCGACCCGATGTTACAACTTCAATAAAACTTGTGTAAAACTTATTCAAACGCGTCGGCCGGTGAAAGCTGTTTTTAACTTCTTCCCCCGGGATCAGCCTTACAAATAAAGAGTTAGTTGAGGTAAAAACTTCTTTTCCCGCTTGCCACCAAAACTTTCTTAACTTATGAAAATGATTTTTTAAAGTTTCTCAGCAACTCTTTCTTTATTAAAGGTAGCTTTATAAAAATAATATAACCTACATACTACTAGTCTTTTTCATTGGCTTTACTGTATATATACTCACCCATATATAAGTAAAAACGATATTTGTTATAGTATTTATAATGTACACACAAATTGTAAAATTGAATACAGTTGTATAATTATAGGAAAATTTAGTACAGCAAAGTTTAAAATACGACTGCAAACCACTGATAGGGCGCTTGCATTTGGGAACAAGGGGACAGAAGACAGTTCATATCGAATTCATTTCTCTACAATCATTGTTTTTGCTAACTACCTCTGTGGCACACAAGCCCGCCTGAACAACGAATGCATTTGCATAAAGACAAATTGGCTTCAACAAAGCGTGTGCGACCTGCTATGAAAGTTAAACTAGAACTTATATCTTATATCTCTTAGCTCGTTTGTAACATACATAATATCACATTTGTGTGAAATTATATTTGTTATTTTTTGTAGTATATAAAATATTATTGTAAGTGCTACCGTGTGTTTACATATAACTGGATTATTAATACATACACAAACCTTTTTAAAAATGGAGTTTATTTGTACGGAAAGCAGAATGTCTATAATATTGTTTTTATTTTTATTTATAAAATATTTGGATTTGGTTTATTTGTATATCCATCAAATAAAGTATATTTTATGCGATAGCCGTGTATGAAAAAAAAAAGCTTTGGAATGTTTCTATAGAAAAAAATGGTTGTCCTCTGTGAATTTTGTTAATTCCAAAAAATTCTAACGGAGCGCTTTATTAATAAATGTTAAAACACGCCTGTAAAAGGAAAATAAGTTTCGCTAATATATTAAATATATTTTTTAAAAATAATTATCTATAAACTACAAATGCTTTATACTGAAGTAGATTTTGTAGCGAATTTTAAAGTTAAAGATCAGTACCTAGTGTAAATGTAGGCGTCGCAAATCTCTGTCACTATATGAATATAAAGCAAATAAACTCGAGTCGAGTGCGAGCTTACACTCGTCTTCGAGTGTACACTCGACGCGCCCCACTCCTGAAGTGTTTAGCAGGCTTTGTAAACACCCGCTCTCTTTTCATTCAGTGATACGTGAATTGGTTTGACAAAAAATATTTTCATTCGATTATAATCTGTGGAAATAAAAAGTTTTCTGTATGAAATAGCTCATCTTTTTATATTTGACGTTTGTTTGGTTGTAGTTATATGTTACTACTTAATTGCCGCTTACGAGTTTGTTTCGTCAACTACCTTAATTCAAAATATTGTATATCTGTTAGTATATCTGTTAGTTCACTGCTTACTTAGTAAGAGCGTTTATGTATTGATTCATATGTATTTTGTATTATTTTATTATATATAAAATAAAGTAAATTTTACATACCATTTAGCACCTTCACGCATAGCAGGGTAGTCGTAGAGAATATCTTGTAGAGACATTTCGTTCGCCACTCTCCGCCTAAATTCGAAATTGAGTCTTAAGTGGCGGAACTCAGCGCCGTGCTTTAATATATACCATTCAAAAATTATAAGTCATATAGTGGCGAATAGGTTAGATAATATTATTATTTTTAATGAGCTCAATTTGTTTAAGTCTATTAAGGTAGATCGAACGGAAACTTTTCCAATAACGTGGCTCCGCGTTGCATCGGTTAACCAACTTATATATCTTAATTAGTAATTTATTACGATCGTGTATGGCTTGCGATATTGTTAAAACTTCTATTATTGTATATTTTTATAATTAAAAAAATACCTTCGAGATTTTATATCACAATGCAATAATAATGAAAAGATGAACCTTTTTATACTTATATTTGAAATTTTATTATTTTTTAACTTTTTTACTTATTGTATATGATGCGTTTTACGTTCTTGATTTTGTATTCTTGTGTAAATTTTGTCGTTAATTTATTATTGGTTTGTAAGTGAAATTAATTTCATTAACTATTTATTAATAACATTTATGTAAAGTAAATAATTTAACATAAATATGATATATTATACTTTTCATAATGTTTTTGATACAACAGTCTAATATTAAAATTTAGAAGGAAAGGTAATAAAATACCAACATATTTTTATTACTTATATATAGAATTCAATTTAATGCTTTTTTCAGCTTCACGTTTTTCTCCCGCATAGCAGGGTAAGCAAACCTTTACTACCGTAGTAAAGAACACTCCATTCTCCGTCCGACTTTAAGTCGTTGCGAGTTGACATGCAGAATTAAGCGCCGCGCTTAATATGACAAGAGCTGGCAAATGAAAATAATTTAAATATAATCATTTCACCGAGTAGTAATCGAACCCATCAATCATCGTGTTACAATCAGACGCTAAGTCACTGCGCCATGATAGTCTCGACAGGCTTAATTGTATTCTATATTTATTAAATACGCACCCAATGTAAGTTTATTTAAGTTGAGTAGTAGGATAAACTTTGTTTTTATGTCATTTCATGTTTCTAAAATATATACACATACGTTTGCTTAAACATTATCTGGGTTTCTGATTTGCATTGTAATATGGTATCGTGGATTTAATTTAAATATGTATATGGAGGATTTCGTTTTATATGTATAAATGGAAGCGTAATTTATAAATGTTTAGTATAAATATGTAGATCAATAATATTATACTTACATACTACCCGATGCTCAAATGTTGTCTATACAAATTGTCAAATACATAGTAGGGTATGTAATATTTATTTTGTAAATTTATTGTATTTCTAGTACGTTATTATGAAAAACATTGACTTTTTTCACTTTTGGTCCCTATAAGTTTTAACTAAGCCGATTTTTATACACCGTCGTCCGCTTATAATTTCTTAAAAGGGTTGTCTCCAATATTTTTACTTCAGTTAATAATTTAATGATGATATCATTGAATAATAGTGTGCTCAATTTTATATATGTTATTTATAGCATTTTTTTTCATTTTATTTGGAAAGGCTTTTTAGGAAGGTTAAAAAAATATTACAAAAATAGTTTGAATATACAAGTAGGTACTTAAAACAAAAGAAACCTTGACTAGGATAAATATTGAAATATCCAATTTAAAACATGTAAATAGAGCCACGTATCTACATGTATGGTATTAAGAGAATTTATTTAAGAACTTATTTAAGGGCTAAGTCTCGAATATTTTATCACTCTTACTTCATATGTAATAAAAACTTTAGTTTTTATTCATGTCTTTTCGTAATTATTCGTTTTAAAATACAAAATGCCGCCACGAAATAAATGCCATCGTTCAAGTATAATTTTGGAAACTCTAATGTAACTGACATTGTGATGGAACTCGATTAAATTAAGTTACTATAGCGAAAACGAGAGTCAATTTCGATTCTCATAGAATTCAAATGACCTTTTTATTCAAACAGAAACGGAAGAAACACTAAAACAGATGGTTTCGCTCCATTGCTTAAGAAAAACGTTCACTTATATTTTTAAATTCGCAATTGCAGACTTTGCAAAACGTTTCCGAATTTTACTGGAATGGGTTTTAGTACCATCATAATTTCCTTAACGCCTGCTTACTCTAAGGGGGATCATTTATATGTACGTCAATAAATAAAGGTTTCAAGAAGTATCATTTATTCAAATAATACATGATATCTACATTTCTCAGATATAAGCTAAATAAAACTTGTTACAATTTTTGCCGATATATTATATGTATATACATACTCTAAAATTTTATTAAAGCCGTAGATGCTTTACAGCACTAGATCTAGGAATATATACTTCTATCCATTAAAATTAATTTACATACATTTAATGACAAATTGATATGATTTAATTTCGTTACTATATATAATGCATTTAATTACGTATAAACAATTTCAGAAGAGATATATAAATTCTATGTCTAAGGATAGTTTTTAATTATAGCCAATATGTAATATGTTTTACAAATATTTTTTTCACATTCAGCGTTTGAAATGCCGCGATCTACGTTCTTAAAGAATACAAAAACCGCATACACAGTTTTCACATTAAATAACAGCTCTAATTACAATTCATTTAAATTTCTAAAGTACTATCGATTGATGTCGAGACGCACGCTTTCAATAATCTATCCGAAAATATCCATTCTAAATTACTTTTATTATTTCTAACAATAACATTTTTGAAAAGAATTGTATAGCTATAAAATTTTTCTATTTTAATAATAATAATAATAAATATGGATAATTTAGCACTAACTTTTATAATACAATATCCTACATTAAAATACAAGGAGCTCTGTTCATAAGCAAAATATGTAACAAGACTGTACAAAAGGTATATACAAAGACTAGAGATAGATCTTATCTAATTCAAATGATATTTCTAGCTAGTAGGTTACATATATGAATGCCTACCGTCATCCCACTCTTCAGTACTGTGTCCAGCTTTTTGCTGAAAGGAAAATAGATATTAATATTGCAGATTTCGTAACGAGAATACGCCTAAAGATAGCTTGAAATTGAATTCAGCGGCACAGATTCATTCTTTTGAAGAGCCTAAATATGAATTTTGTTTTCTGTGTAGGTGATAATTATTTTATTGCATAAATATCAAATACTCACAATAGTACTCGTCGCGCGGGACGCTGTTAGTCTATAGATCGTTATGCTTCATTGGAAGAATAGTTTATAATATTCTTATAAATATTTATATATATATATATATATATATATATATCTTTATATGGATGCTATAATTTATTTTTTTACCATTCATACAATGACCACAAAGTTTTTAAGACGTCTCTATTGCATAACAATCGGTGAGTGCAGAAACAACGTAAGTCACAAAAAATGAAAAAATTCGTAATCGATTTAAACGAGCTTAGAAAGGCTAAATGCGTTTTGTTTTTCTCTCTTCTGTAAAATTTGAAAATCCGGACTTTGGTTGTTTTTGCACTCACCGATTCAATTATGGTATAAAATATTTATATTCTATACGAATAAGAAAAGCAAAGAATTTCTGATGTCAAGTTAAGTAATAGTTAAAACGTTTTTATTTTTATCTTAATGCCATACGGGTACCAGTTGATGACCAGCTTTACACATAACTGCAAGTTCGATTCTCACTCGGTTAAATGTGTATAAGCCAATGTATTTGTATTCCCAAGGTCACATAGGGTTATTTTGTGGTTTTACTTTGTGATATCTCTAAAGTGAGTAAAAAATACCGAACATAAATTTTCTGTGGTGTCAATGTATGGTGTAAATTTTATATGAGTCAGTGGCAAAAAAAGACGTTACAAAAAAAAAACGCAAACACACACGCTTGAGACACGTGTAAGACACGTAAGGTGAGGATAAAGGTTAACAATCCTTGCAATCAAAATAAAATAGTTATGGAAAAACTTTGCTCAGTCGCAATAAAACGTGGATATAAGTATTATGGGATACTAAAATAAAATTTAAAGAAAATAAAAACTGTTATTGTTTTACTAATTTTAAAATTGAAATGTAATGCCTGAGCAGACGAAATGATAAAGGAAGAAATTTATATTTGAGATGTATAATATATACAATTGTGTTTCCAGAATATTATATAAATAATTTATAGAATATCAATAATTTTTAAGATTTTAATTCATACAGACACAATGTTCAAACCTTTTAAAATTGTTTTCATTTCAAGCTCAAACTTTGAAAGGACTTTTTCGACTTCAAAAAATTATATATATTATATAAATTACAAAATTGTTGACAATTATGTATTCAACGTCGCATTTATGTTTAAATAAAGAATTAAAATAAACTAAATTTGAATTTTATACAAAATTAAGAATAAAATAAAATTATTCAAATAATAATATAGTATAAATAATTTATAATAAGAAACAGGATTACTTATAATATAACATATTATTAGAGACGTTATATATAATAAGAGGTTAACTATATATAACACATATTTTTTGTATACTTTGTAAATATAAATTAAAATACGGAACAAAATTATGTACATTAAGACACTATATAAAAATATGCATACCTTTATAGTGCATATCGCGATGCATGCTGGGACAAGTCTTGCCAGGGTACTGAAAGACGAATAGTATTAGGAGAATTGGAAATAAGATAAGGGTTAAGGAATGTCTGATAGCAATTAGATATTATAAATTATACTAACTAATTATAGTAATAGTAGGTGGTTGAGGTGTCAAGAACACATATATATACTCGTATATATATATATATATATATATATATGTATGTCGATACTTACAGATAGAGTATCTAGTGTTTATAATAAATATAATTTTAAATTTCCTCTTATTTTTTAAGAGTAGTAATAAACATTAATACATAATATGTGTACGTTTTACATATAAGTTAAAATTACCTTGCTCAAGTCAAAGTCAATATTAGTTCGTACTGCCCGGTGGTGCAACGGTTGCGGAGGCCTGAAGTTGTTTCCTAAAGGGGCCTTAGGGTGCCTTGCGTCGCCTTGCATCAGTCGCCTCAGGGCGTGCAGCTAAAGTTACAAATAAATTTAATTAACCGCACAGTTAGTTCAACACTAGGGAACTTTTCAAATTTAGGAAAGAGCTTTGTAGAATACTGTTTGTTGTAAATCGCTTGTGTAAACGGACCCCACAATAGAACTCTGCGTTTAAGGAAAAATAAACGCTTATTTATGAGAAATTTCTAAGTCCAAAATTTTATATTTATTACACAAAAGATTATTTGTGGTCATATAAATTTATTACATATTATATTTTACTCCTAAACTACTTTATAAACATTTAGTTACTAAAAGTCATTGATAATCATACTTTACTTTGTTGATAGAAAAATACTAGTTGGAAAGTAGAATATTTAAAAAATATATATTTATATTTTTTGCATTTTTCCCATAGCAGAGTAGACATAGCAGGCTCTCTCTCTAAATACACTTCGTTCTCTACACCTCGTGTTGTTTTGCCAGAAAAGGGAAATAAAATAGTTTAAGTATAATCATTCGCCCGAGTAGATATCGAACCCACAGGCAATCGCGTTTGTAGTCAGACTCTGTCGAAGAAATGCAATATTTAAACTATTTACATTTTACAAGTCATTAGATAAATCACCACTAGTACTGAGAACAGAGTTTCTTAGCACTAGGTTCTCAACTTTCACCACTAGACTGCCTGTACTTCTAAATGAGAAAGGTGCATGAAGCTAAAAATGTTTCTCATTTTAGTAGTTTGGAGTTAATAATTACTTTATTAAAAAAATAAGTTGATTAACTTATTATAAACTTAATCTAATTTAAAAAGTTGCACGCAAACAACTTGTTGCTATGCTAAATAGCCACTGATTTAATTCAAATATGAATTTGTTTACAAATCCAATTAATTTTGCTAACTTTATGAGTCAAAGTTTATTGTATAATATTAAGGTTATTTAAGTTATTAGGCCTATATTTATTACCAGTATTACATTTTGAGAAATTTGTATCGTACTTTATCAATAAAATTTATTTAGTAGTACTAATTAAAAATGAAAAATTAAAACAACTATTTAAGTATGAAGGTTTATTTGGTAACATCTGGCCCTACCATTCAATTAGACTTAATATTCAAATAAAAATATCGTGGAACAAGATTTTTTGTTTTTAAACAATGTAAAATATACATAAAGAAGTAAGACTATCTGCCATTGAACATACAAAACGAAAACAGTGAATTATTCAGAATTATGTCAAACTTTTCAACATATTAAAACTGAAATTGTACTGAATATCCCATTGTTTTGAAACTTGTTTGTATTTCAGGAATGGAACGATTTCAAGTAAATTGAAACTTCTTTTATACGTAGTGTTTGTATAGCGAACGCGGTGGGATTAACGGGCTCGGTGCACGCAAGCCGCTATCATTCCCATCGCTGTTTACGCCGTATTAAACCGTCTGATTGTGATTATAGACATAGCATTAAAAGCTGAGAATTGTGGATTTCTGATGACTTAAATGATCTTTTCCTTCACGACTCTATTATCTTGTGGCCGTTCAGATTTAGGACGTGCAAATATCATTTAAGCCAAAATATGTAAATATATTACATGGAAACGAACGAAAATTTGTTACAAACTATTCTACTCTATAATATTATACATTTTCACGTAGATTTAATATAGCAATTGGAAATGATGAGCGATATAGTTGTGGGCGTGGGGAGTTCGGTGAACTACCCGCAAGAGTGCCGCCAGTTTCCACTAGCACTTAATTTCCCCACCAACAAACGGAAAACATAAACAATGATTTATAATAACAGCCATAGAACGCGGCACTTTCAGTTTACTTTTAACACGTACATAATTCACGGTAGAGTCTTTGTCTAAAGGCGAGGGACGTGAGTTGTTTATTGTAGCGTGAGCACAAATGAAAATGTTATTACGCTGGTCTCAACTGAGGCCCAGCTCACGGACACCCCGCATGCTAGATATGCCGGTGGACGGTCATATATTTTTACCAAACCACAATATTTTTTACTTGCTATGTCTACATTTAAGATAATAAGTATATATCTCAGTTACACATTTTCCAATGTAAAAAGTATTGTTTTATGTTTTGTATTAAAACTCCAAAGTAACTTTCAGGTACCATACAATAAAATTAAAATACTGACGCAATTAAAGCTTATTACTTCATGAGCTATATTCTTAATTTAAATTAAGCACAGGTTACATTTGTATTTTGCATATGAATTTTATTACCGTTATACTCAATGTATGCAAACATGAGCACTGAACAGGTTTTCAGTTTGATTTACAAGTGCCGGCTCGTATAAACGTAGCAACGTCGAGTTAAAATTTGAGTTACTGCTTCAAGTATGAAGGGTTCGAATATACGTTGCTATTACAGAACTATCCGCGCGTAATTAAAATAATTGCTGTGACCTTTTAAAATGCTGAACTTTGATTTTAGATTTAAACTAATAATATATGACAAAAATACCGGTGCGATTCAAGCTGATAAGAGTTAATTTCTGTATTGGATGCTTTTGATTTAGTATAATAGTTGGCATTTTAATCACGTTAATAAATTACATTAATACAAATATGAATTGGACATTGGACTAAAAAGAGAAAATAATTGTGTTTCTAAGCACTTCATTATAAAGTTATATATATACACTTTGCTAAAAGTCTATCTATGGAATAAGTAATATAAATAATAATAATTTTTTAACAAGTATGTATAAAAAATGTATTTTAATTTGAATAGCTGATGACTTAAATAAAACATGTTTAGTTAACCTAGAATGCAGTAACCTTACCTGCTGTTTAGTGATGTAAATAGGTTTGTTGATAATAATCCATGTAACAGTTTCATAGCAGGCCGGTGCCGTAGTTGAGCCGTCGTACGTCATATAATAGTCCGTTTCTGGTAATAGACCTCGGACTGACAGACGGTTAACTGGCATTTCAGCCCCTAAAGAACAAGCGTATTGTATCTGCTAAGATGGAAATTTTCCACGAACATGTATTATTAACATGCTTTTATTAGCTTTACCTAGATCTTTCTAACTATCAATGTAAGAAAATCATGAAATGCTGTTTTGAAATACTTTTTGCCATCTGATTTGTTTAAAAATAACGTATCTAAATCCAACGACAATACAATATTTTTATAACATTATCAGTATGTATATCGAGTTCTCTACTTTCTTGTTGGGATTGCAATTAAAATGTGTTTTTTATTTTACTTTCTTAAATTAAATGTTACTTATAAATATAAATTTATATACATATATTACATACCTCCGTATTTAATGTTTTCCAGTTCTTCAGTTAATATTCGTAGTTCAGGATTTGATAAATCTCCTAGCTATAAAAAAAAGACACATAAAAGTGTGCGTATACAAAAAAGGTTTTTCTAAATCATTGTTTCCATGGTTGTTTGTAGGTGTTAATAACATATACGATATGTACGTTAGACTTCAATGTGAAGTGATAATTGATCTAATTAACATTACTAATTGCAAATTGAATGTAACATTATCTGAGGTTAATTGTATCAAGTGCAAATATTAATTATAATCCCAAGTGCTGTTGTGTTGGGAAAAACCAAACAAGATGTCATTACCCTAAGTCTAGGTAAATACACCGAGAGTTCATTTAATTATTGAATATTCTCTTATCTTGTACTACTCCTAACAGGTTACAGGAGGTACATACTCGTAGGTGTTTTAGTAAATGTGTAAAATAAAATGCTTTTGCATGTTTAGTGAAGCTTGTAAAGCTAGCAGAATTATGAGCATGCTTGTAAACACCTCTGGGACAACAACCCGCCCTCATTAAGGTGTATGCGAACGTAAACGATCGGATAGTTATTTTGCTTAAAGAAAACTATCTTACAAACAACGCTAAAGCTACGCACCTAATTGCTCTTAGTTTAATGTGTTCTCGCAGTCAATATTGTCTGACTACGACAGTTAGTGTACTCATATAATATGCTTCATTAAGTTAATTACGAAACTACAAGTTAATCAATCTTCAATAGAATTATAGGAATTATAAATGTGAGGGGGGATTCAAGACTTACATATAATAGCCAAATAATCTATTATCTATATAAATGTGAGAGATATACATGTTCAGATATACAATACTATTGGTTGATTTTATTTTAATCAATACTAAGAAAAAAGAAACAGTAGATTATTTTCTTTGTTTTTTATTACTATTGGGAATAAAAATAGTTAGACGAAAATTTAACATTTAAAAGTTTATTTTGCATTACTAAGTAGAATTATTTCCATTTTGCTAATCTGAAGTAATCACAAAAGTCTTGCACTTTGGTTGAAAAAACTACAAAAGCCACGTAAATAATTGTGTAAATTTATTGCGGATATATATTAGCATATTAAGGCGATAAGGCGATTCTCTCACATAGCGTTAAATCACAGCGACACGCGGCCGAGCTGCAAGGATGCTACATTAGTTAAAGCGCCTAAAAGATAATATGTAATACAATATATTAGAAGAAACTGCTTGTACAACTTTTTTATTTTGCTGTAAAAATTGTAAATTCTTTCACTTACTTCACAATATTAACAGTATAATATTTTAAAACGTATAGATACGATTTTACAATAATTAAATAATAATTTACTTACTGTCCGTATTTGTTACTGAATTTTTATTACAATGAATAATTTAGCTTACTCAAACAACTTCATTCTGAGCTTTTATTATAGTATCCCGTTCCTTTACTCAAATTAAGTAATTATAATAAAATACACGGTCGCGAAACATTTATGTATCATGGCTCAGACAGCTCTTAATTTGAACTAATAGGTACAGCGGCTAATCCAATGCCGGGCAGAAAATTCCAATTTACTTAATTAACTACCACCAGTTTGGGTGGAAACTACTAGGTGCGGCTCGGTGATAGCACTTCATCGATAACTGTTACGCTAAACGATTTTTCTTAAAATCATTTTGTATTCATACTTACCTTATATATTTTAGAGGTTATCGTAGCGCAGTGGCACAGCGTCTCACTCTAAGCGATATTGGTTATGGGTTCGATTTCCCCTCGCTTCCGGGAATGATTATGTTTAAATTATTTTCATTTCTCTGCTTTGAGAAGACAAAGCGCTGCATTGAGTTCCGCCACTCAACACATAATTTCTCAATTTGGATGAAATGCCGTGAATGGAGCCTTTGACATCTTGTTTTTATTATATTTTTGATACAGTATATATTAGCTATTGCTAGACATCTATATTTAACAAACTCGAGTTATAACAAAAAGACACGGTTTCAATAAACTCTGAGGAGAGTTGCTGTGATTTATTTGAAACGTAACATTATCAACAAATGAATCTTTGATCTCATACACAATCAAATTATTATATTTCACATTTTCGATAATACAATACGTACCTGCAACAGTAAAGAAATAGAAACGATTCCTTGAGCTTTGTGTAGAGCTTCAGAGAAATTGGAATAAAGTTGTGAATTGAAACCAAATATTTGTATCTGGAACAAAGAAAATTTATACTGAATTTGATTTTTATTTAATGCTATCAAAATTTGTACATGAATATTAAAACCTAAATTCTTGTGGTATGTTACTCGTTATATAATTACTATCAATATCGATAATTCATATTTATATATATAAAACTCTTCCGTTACTTACTGAGTGAATAATAGACAATGCATAGCAGAAAGTATTAAACTCTTTTTTCTAAGTTCTAGAACCCAAATTATAAAAGCTAAGAATAGAAATAGTATGGTAAATTTCATAAATCATTTTTCAAAATTGAATATTTTTTTAAAACATTTAACTAAAATAGCTAACAAATCGTTTTACAAAGTTTGCTAGCTTTATGCGACTAAACACAACGCAGCCGGGCATGGGACATTATAAACACCCTCCCGACGTCATTACAGTATCTCGCAAGATTTAATAGTTTGAAGATTAATTTACTCATATTAAGTATATTTTATAGTTTTATTATAACTCAATGATAATACAATATATAAGCCATCATTTTGAAATAACTCTAGCATTCCTTCCATATACTGATATAAATTCAAATTATTTTTGATATTCGGTAAGTTGTTGCTTTAGTAAATTGTATAAAGAATAAAAAATAAATCTTTCCAAGAATAAGCACATGATTCTGGATTTAACGTGGCTGCGTAAGAATTTGTCACATAAATAAACAGGAGGCACGCTTGAGTTGGCTCGCAGTCGTTCTTCTGGATTACATTAGGGATTTGAGCGCCTCGAGGGTAACGCACGGCTATGTGTGAAAACATCTGTTACGCTTTCTTTGTAAACCTCCAAAAAAAATCTCCCATTGGTGTTGCCAATACAAGGAACGACTTTATAAATACATTGCTCGAGATGTAAGTAATGAAATGTATTACTTCTTTAGCTTAGATGGTAATTTACGAGTGGCAGACATGTAAGACTTGAATACGAACTTACTCGTAGGTGCTTTACAAGTTTAGCGTAGCACGCATTGCTTTGCTTTAATTAATTATAGCTGAGGATTACTAATTGGAAAGGAAACACAATACGACGTTTGTTTATAAGGAATTACATTTTCTGGGAACCAGTGGACGATAAATACAAGTGAAATACAGAATTAATGAAATCGGCAACCTATAATTTTTTAAAAATTACTTGCTTTACGCTGATTGCACATTTGTTATGTTCATATTGCATTAAAATACATCATTTTGAAATAAAATGATGTATTTTATTTCAGAAAGTATAATTAATGTATTTTTTTTTAAATTATGCGGTATTTTTTTCAAAACAAACATCAGTCGTCAAATTTTCGGAAAATTACAAATATACTTTGTATTTTGGGTGGCGCAACTCAATCAAAATCAAAACATTCTTTACTCAAGTAGGATATTACAAGCACTTTTGAATCGTCAATTCATAAAGGTGTCAGTCGTGTCAGTCCTAACGGAAGCTACCACTGGCTCCGAAGGCAGTTCTGCTGAGAAGAGCCGGCAAGAAACTCAACGGTTGCACTTTTCAAATATTTTTTTACAATAACATACATATATTGTATAACGTCCAAAACAAGAAAATATTTATATATTTTCGAATATGGACATTCCTCCGAGTGTGATCCCATGCGATTGTGTGCAGCCAGCTGCACATGATTGTGTACGTATCTGAACACGTACTAACTGTCTCATACACCTTACATAATAATTAAATCAAACTACATTTGTAACAGATATGGTTACGCACGCGTGCTGCAATAAATTAGTGTACATTTCTCTCCTTGTTAACTTTGAGTAACTTAGACGTGATTGCAATACTGCAATGAATACTCACTAATTATATCGCAGGGGATAACGTTAACTTGTGTAATATATACATTCATGTTATGGTTTCGAAACAGTATCCATTTGTCTTTATTATGTTAATTAATTAGTAATAAGACGCAAACGTGACGTAGGAGTTTTTGACTGTACAGGAAGGCATCGTTTCCTACTCAGGGATTTCAAATATATGTTTTCTCCAAAGGAAAAGGTACCGCATGAATTCCACCACCCAATGCTACAACAAAGATTAGTAAAATTTATAAAGTATTAAACTCACTAAAACTTTTTCTTCCTTAAAACAAGCTATTACTGCTCTACATGTAAGAGTGAGGGCCTGGTGATTTGTAAAACAGGTTAATACCCAGTATGGACACCAGTCAGTCACAATAGCTTTCTCCTGTACATGTTTTGGTTGATATATTGATATTCTTGTTACTTAGTTATTAAAACAAAGCTTTGTGAGAGAAATAAATTTATATTCAAAGAGTAGCAAAGGAAATGATAGATTCAGGAAAATTACATAAAATCTCAGAAAATACAGATAAATGGAGAGGGATCTCCACTTTTTCTATCATGTAGCATAGCATGTCCAGTACTAAATATAACAATCTACCAAAAAGTTTTATCAAGAAAAACTTAATATTATGTATTCAATCAAAAGGAGTAATTACATGTTTTATATTTTTTACTACAAGTAATCGGATTGTTTTGATCTAAACATATTCTACGAGTTACTCGCTTCCTTCTGCACTTTCCTATTGGTTAGAATCATTTCATGTTGAGTAAGAGCACCCATCGCTTTATCTTGTCTAATCTCGAAAATATATTTACTTTGATAAATTAAGTTACTTATACTTTTTAACTGATATTATTATGTTTCTTTTGTACTTTATTATAAACTAGTAGTTAAAGCAACTACCTAATAGAGTTTCTAATCTTATTAGTGTCTCATATTCATATCGCTTAAATAGATTTCCATCTCTGTATACATATCTGTCAGAGGTAAAAAATATATATACAGATATGTATTCACATATTGAATATATGTGTGTAGATCGAGTATCACCTGAAATACTGGCTTCATGTGATACTAACCTCACAGGAAATTAGTAGATACCAATGGATCGGGCTATTGATGATAAGCTCGCGACTCATCATAACTGATTATTGTAGTTATAGGTTACACAAATTATAAAGACTTTGACACAAACACGGATCGAGACAAAAATTTACTGTTATATAGATTATCCTTTAGAATAATACATTACAAATTGCAAACAAATACCTACAATCTAAAAATAATTGGTGTATTTCGGCCACAATGAAATAATAGGTATTTAATTCATATTTTACATCACCTAACACCTAACACTATAAATTAATTAATACTACAATACTATAAAAAGTAGTTTATACATAAACTGCTTACAAGTAAATTATAAAAAAGTGAAAATGTATTATTTTTGTTTTTAGCTTTACAAGTAAATTTATCATATTTACTTGTATTATTATTATGTTGTTGTTTACATTCAAAATACGCTGGGCGGTTTCAACGAGGTACTGGAGAATTAGAACCCAATAGATACTGTTCTGCGAATAGCAGATTGAAAAAATCTTACGGCATTTCTAGGGCAGTATACGGAACCTTAAGCTTAAATAGCAACAAGAACTTAGGGTAATTATAGTGGTAGTTTAATAAAATACGAAGAAAGGTTAAAGCTAGCATGTTCCTTCTTCCATTTAACTATTGAATTTAAAAATACTACATCCTATTTTTATAAGAAGGTATGCTTTCAGAGAATTTCTAGGACCTTGTTAAATGCCGTAGAAATATTTTTTGAATACTTTCAGTTCGCAAGGAACTAGAATAGTGACACCTAAAAGTGCTATAATATTCAAGCACGCTGATAATATTATAAACAATTCTTTTTATAAGTGACTTACCTCCGCAGGAAACGAATATCCATTGATAGCATGCTCAGATCCAAATTGATCGTGCAAGCCGTAATGTATATGAATTTCATGGAACTGGTATTTGTATGAAAGTGGTCCTCCCGTAATATTGATGTGGTGACGGGTTTCATTTTCAACAGTGAAGATTACAGAATGACCGGTGTTGCTTATGAGTCCATTTATCTGTACATAAATATTATAAATTTATTATTTTAGTTTATGAAATTTAAACATTAAGCGGGGCAGGCAAAGAACGTTCATCACAAAAGATATCCATTTTTTATCTTTTTAAAGATGTCGGATGCTGGGTGTTTAAATCCACCTATGCATATGGGTTTTTATATCTTCCATAGATATTGAATTTTCCCGTAGCGGAAAAATCCTGTAACTATTGTGTATTAAATATAAAATCAGTAAAAATCAATTTACCCTATGCTTATCTATGTGTAAAAATCGGAGATTGGGGTCGAAGAGCAGCTTCTCCGGTTCCAGATTGACCGGTGATTGTCGCCGTCCTTTGTTGCATAACGACCATTCGGGGTTGATCAAACCCCAGAATGCTGGACCTACGTATATAAGAATCAACGTATTAGGCATTATATATGCAATGGTTTATGGGGGAAATTTAATATTTCGATTTAAACAAAGCCATTAAAAATTAGGTGCTAAATATACATATTTTTAAATAGCTTGCACCAGATTTTTTTTTAAAAAGTAACTTAACACTTTCTCACATATAGCAAGGTTAACTAGCCTAGAACCTAGCAGTAAAACACTCCGTTTACGCTTTCGGCGGCTGAAGTCGAGAGTCGAGACATTGGGTGTTAAAGTGGCGAAACTCAACGCCGCGCTTTTTCTTATCAGAACGAAGAAATAAAAACAATTTAAACATAACTCATTTCACCATACGCCACTATGGCCTCTCTCACCGATAAAAAAGTCAAAAGTGTAATTTACTAAATCACAGATAGAGTAAATACTACTTATTGTCATTCTATAAATACTTGTCAATAAGTAGGAATTGATTCCACAACCTCTGACTAACCAATTCTTCAAGCATAGCATTCAGTCACAACTAAAACCGTCTGTCTCAGGCGGGTCCGACCAGGTATGCTTTATTTAGTCTAAAAAGCCTATCTGTGTAATATTAATTGTTTTCAATCTTCTATTTCTTAAAACAAATGTTAAAGTTACATAAATGAAAACTATGAAATTTTTTCGGACACTTATAAATAGCTTTAAAATTTTAATGTTAAAAAGTGCTCTTTATACGACGTGACGTAATCAAAATATATTCGGCATGTTTCATGCATACACAGTTTATTGTAATCAGATGAAACCAAAATGTTCTGTTAATTATAGGCCTGACAAAGCTTCATAAAGATATATTCACATATCAACCACAAGCTATCCAGCAGAAGTGAATTTTAATGTTAATAAAATATAGATAGTTATTTTGCCATTAAATTAAGGTACGTCCTTAACTATTTTCCTCTAAGTTTTAATATTAACATAGTAAATCGTTCTAGCTTGCAAATATTTAGCTTCAAAACACATCATATTTAACTTTAAAAGCATTATCTAATCGAGTTAACGCTCACACTTGGTATTTCAATATGGAGAAAATTGCACGGAAGTAGCCAAAGTGCTTTGGATAGCGTTCACGTTTTTATTATTTATGACCTTGAAAATTGCACCAGTAAGCCGGCGCAGTGGTTGCGGTCACGCCTTCTTTATCGTTCGCGTTAAGTGGAAATGTTTTTGGCATAATCATAGAGTATAGGTATTGTAGAGAGACTTTCAAGAAATGTACAATGAGAGATTTTATATTATACAAATATGTATATATATAGTTCTAATCCTCTTTTAGGAACAAGTAAATATATCTTATTTCATAAGAAGTTTCCAATCTAATTATTAGTTGACATATATAAATCATCAGTAAAAAAATAAAACATTTATATTTTTTATTATAAACAAGTTAATATTTTAATGAAATAATGATTTCTAATGATTATTAATCCGACAAAACAAAATCATCATTTTTCCCAATCTGTCAATATTTTTGTATGATGTTTTAAGTGTTGAAGGGAGTATTTCACACTGACATAACATTACATTTTGGCACTGGTCGAATGCTTGTATGAAAAAAGCAATTACGTCAAAGGCGTAGTGCAAATGTGGCCACAAACAGCTTGCTATGTTCTTAATCTCTTTTTAAGTGCTAATTGCGACACATAATACGACTGCTACCCAGATAATAGCTGGTTGACTTGTTAAGCGTGCCATACACTTGAACAATACATTATATACCTTTTTTTTCAAAATATTACTATCGTAATTAAGATATCGTAAGAAACAAAAGTAATGTTCATTAAACGTCTACGGTTATCGAAAAAGGAAAAGGCAAGTATCATAAGAACGATTACTAATGGGCTTGAATATTAGAAGGGATGAGGCTCGGGTACACGCAACCCCGACTCGTTATTCCGGTATTGGCCGGCGGGTCACTGGTAATTTTCTCAATACATTTTTAATGTGTATTTCTTTGATGAAAAAGTAATCAGTGGGCAGTTATCTTAATTTCAAAAGTTATTAGTAAAAGTTAAGTACGTATAATGATTTTATGCTAATGTATTGTGCGCTTAGCACCTATTGCTTTGAATTCAAATTGAATGAATTGCAATAAAATCTTTCTTTATTTCGCACCAACTATAAATATCAAAAACTATGTAAAGTTTTGGAAAGAAAGGTAATAATTTTGTAGTTTCAGGATTGAAGGCAAAATTAAAATATATCAGTTACGTATTCATTGTATATATGAGAGAAATAAATTTTATATAACAACCTTATGCAAAATTTAAAATGACAAAATTTTAAATAAGATCATCTGAAATATCTGAAACCGAATGATATGATAACACACCTCACAATTTTGCGAGTAACGCAATATGAATGCAAGATAAATCGCCCGTATAAATTTCATGTCACGTAAACTGGCAAAAATGTTATCGTTTCAGAGAAATTGATACGGTTCACAAACGAAATATTTGCGGGTTTGGGGTAGGTCATCGGATTGAGATTTACACGGCGCGGCGGTCGCATTCACGCTATATCAAAATCTATATAATGGGGCGCATTTCCGCACGTTTACCTTTGGTCTGGAAGGTTACTCAAATGTTAAAAAGGGACTCGTTTTCGTGCACATGTGACCAAACCTTGAACTATATCACCGATTAGTGTAGCAATGGTTTAACGTCTCACAAACTACCGTACAAACCGAAAACCTGAAATATAAACCGGAATATTATACATATTATCACGATTTTTCTCGTTAACTAGCGTGGGATTGTAAACGCGATAGGTTGTGGGTTCTATTCTCGTTCTAGGAAAATGAATATTTTTTTAATTATTTAATAATAAATCAATGGTCAATATTTTAATTTCCTCGCTCCGAAAACGAGGCAAAGCGCGGCGTTGAGTTCTGCTACTCAGCACGCAATGCCTCGACTTGGCGGAAAATTATACTGAAAGAACGGTGTGCCTTAACATTAGGTTTCTCTCTGCCTACCCTGCTGTGTGCGGAATACAGCGTGAAGCTAAAAAATATATGTATACCATTATCTAGCGCGCATGAAAACTAGCATACAGAACAACTAGATAATTAATAAAAAATAAAACAAACTTGTGATCACAATAATATTATTAGAGACATTTATAATTAATGATTACCTCATGAGCAAAAGCCACTATGATCTGTTTAGATTGCAAAAGCTGTGCAAAAGCCACTATGATCTGTTTAGATTGGAGATGAAAATAAACTATATTACATTTACGTTACGTGAAATAAAAACGTAAATAAAAGTGTAAAAATTTAAAATCGTTCTTTGACCACATTTTCTAAATATATAAAAAATCTCTAACAAAAATACTAAATGGTGGAGTACCTTAGAATATTTATTTACTTTTTAAATAAATATTAAAAGCTACATACAGGTAAGATCCAAATTATAGTAAAGACAAAAACAAAAAGACTAAGTACAAATTGTCCAAAATTACAAATGATTAGATTAAATTATATAGTGGTAATATTTTAATGAAATGTAAATTATGTGAAATCATATAAATATAAAACAAGATATTATACATTAATATGAAAATGTTGTGCTTACCTGAAATACCGTCGTAGGTCCACCATTCTTCCCAGCTGACGCCGCTCACGGCTACAATCAAACCGAGTCTAATTAAGTCTGCACTCTCATTATGAACATTGCTCTTTACATTTCTTATACAACCTTTCTATTTTTAGAATTTATCTACTTTGACGAATAAAATATATCACCAATCTACAATTGTTTTAATAAAAACTCAACACAAGTGAATATCCAAATACATAATAACTTAATAATGTCCTCCTTTTGACTAATTAATATTAATATAGTAGTAAAGTTCAAAATATTTTTTTTTAACTTTAAAAAGTTTTTTTTTTGTATATAATATGTTATTTAATAATGTTCAGCATTATGCGCTAATGTAAATTTAATGATCTATTGTTTTTTTTTGTAAATGTTTTAAATCTTAATACTAATTACTTAGTAATCTTTAGGCCGTTAATAAATTGTCAAAATAAAATCACATAAAAACATAAGTGAATTATTCTAAAGGTATATTACAGTATACTAAATTATATATGTGTTTCTTACCTAAAATCATATAGTTAATAGCAACGACCTATCGTAAAAGAACATTTTATCAAAATGCCATTTTTATTTTACTTTTACTTTCGTGAATCAATCATAATGAAATGAAATAAATAAGCCAATGAGGCGGAAAAGCGGTCCTTTTGAAACAAAACGTTTTCCGTGACAAGGCGATGTTGCTACACTTCAGTTGCTCACAAATCTTTATAATGGCGATAATTTATCTGTTTTTATATTATTTATATTTGACGTAGTAGTTTTCAAAGTAAAGTATATTTTTGAATATTAAAATAAATTATAGTCGTCCTTTGCTAATAATTGTTGAAAATATTGATATAATAATTTAACGTAGCGCTTATAATGGTTTATATCATTTTATTTTATTGTGATTGTGCCAACTTTCCGCGGCTTACCACTTCACAGAAATAATTTTATACCACGAGTAATTTTTACCTTAAAAATGAAAATATTTCAACTCCACGGACTCCAGCAACTCACGAGAGACGGATTTTCAGGAGATTAAAATTTCTAATTTGAGTGTTCTGGAGTTCTCTTAATTAAGATTATAGAATTATGATACTCATAATATTTCGAAGCAATTAATTCAAAAATACTTAAAATGAAATTCTTATAAGTATCATAATTATCTAAAATTATCTGAAAATATTGTTTTCTTGTAACAAGATATTTTCACTTAAGAGACGTTATATAATTATTTTAATAAAGCTATAAGCTACAATTTCATGCTGGCTCATAATGTACGTAGTAGGTTATAATTAATTAAGCTGCTCGCTTTAGCTATTGCGAGAAACTTTACAATGAAAAACTTAAACGATATCGTTAAATATATATCCTAAAGCGTGTAGTTGAAATGTATACCAATCTCGAAGTTACTCGATACACGCCTGATTTATGCTTTTAATTTAAATTTTTGCATTCGCCAGGCGAAGTTCGCCACGGACGCGCCGCCTGCATTGCAAATATATGTCGCAGTCGACTCTAGAGATCGTTTCCAGTTTCGATTCGATACAGCTAGAGCGAACTGTCGACTTTTAATCTTTTAATGCTACTCTACAAACTTTTGCCTCACGGAATACGTTCACGTTTATTTCAGTTAATAATATGTTTCGAATAACAGTTTCGCAGTGTATTAAAGTTTGTGATTGGAGCGATTTCGTAAATAACCTCTACCTTTTCATGGTAGTGGTGATGTCGCTATTACATAAAGAAGCTTGATTACAACGACTAATGACTTTTTTATTGCTATGTTATACCTACTAGAGAATGGATAGCATTAACTAAGCTTACGAGCCTACGAACACAGTGAATACAGCTCACAGCGGCTTAAAGCAACTTTACCGCCGAAAACAACACCTGGGACGGACGGTACGTTGTACCAAATCTATGAATCGCTTAAACAGGGTACATTTCATCACTTTTAAAAGTAATTTAATTATTTTTCTTATGAAAACAGTAAATATAGCCTATGTTGCTGTGAGTGCAAAAGGAGCTTATAAATTATTCTGTATTTTGACTCGTTTAGCACTGCGAACGTTCTGAAACAAACATAAGATTGAATTCTTATGCATTGTTGCATTTTGCAGACGCGATTGCTACGTGACTGAGGGAACTTCCCGCCTGGGAGATACCAGTCAGCGTCTGTTTTGTAGTTTCAGTCTCAGTCGAGTCTGGAAGATAGCATGCCTGCCCTGGTTCATGAAATACTAACTCGTTTTGCTGGATTAGATTTAACTATTTTGAGTTGTAATATTTTTTGAAATTTAAGCATGAATAAATTTGTGACGATACATAAGTAACAGCAGACCATAATATTTCAATGGTATTGATGTCGCAATCAAATGTTGGAAACGTGAGCAATTCGCAACCGACGAACTTCACAAAGAGCTTCAACCATGCATCGGAAATGAATCAGTTTCCGTTTTGAGTAACGCAGATGATATATGTCACAAACAAAACGCAATGTAATATAGACTCTAACTTATGAGGAAAAATGTTCGAAATAGAAAGTTATAGTAAGTTAAAACAAGACCTCCAGTGGGGACACATCGAACTTACTTATTCGTACATTTTAAATTCATAGTGTAAGTTCGTGAATGTTCAAGAATTAAAAGTAATTTAATTTAGTTTTGCACTTGCTTTTTGTGTCGTGGGGCGCATATTAAAGCGTTTTTCTAAAAGCTTGGAATGTTATGGTTACATTAACGCCGATTTTCTTGTACAGTGAGTAGTAGAAAATTTTATCGACGCCACGTATGAAATATATAAATAAAATCATGTGGAAAATAGCCTATTTCACGGTGCATTGAGTGAAGTGTTCGTGGCAAGTGCAGCCTATGTTGAATCCACGTTGTTGACGCCTGCATTACAAAGATTTCTTTATATCGAATACGTTGGAATTTCATAAGGTGTTTATATAATATATTATTACCATTATTTGCATGAAATTTTATTAAAGGCAAAGTTATCTAAAGGTTTAAGTACACGTTTATAATATTAATAATAAAGTAGAAAAGTCGATATACATAGTTCTGCCCTTATCACATATTCAAAACGCGTCATGGGCAACCTTTTGGCTATGCAAATTCGTGTTATTGCATTTGTGCTCCCAATATCTGTAACGGAGATCGCCTTAAAAAGGTTATCTTTTGTATGCAATATAAAACTTATGACACATTTAAATAAATGGGAAACGTTTAAATTTGTTGCATTAAAAAAACAAAAATACTCATAATTTTTGGTAGCACTGGCAAATTATCTTTAATTTATTAAGATGTAGTCGTAATTTCTTTTGTAAATAACTTACTTACAAAGTATCATACATATGATATTCATATCAGGGTTATTTTATCTATCTAAAATCCTTATCAGTTTGTTAAATGCAATCCACTTCGTAACTTTTGCAATGTCCAATTTAAATTTCCATCAAATGCTCAGTAAATATTTTCAAACCTCACTTTAATATTTATTAAGCAACAAACTCTACAAATTCAAATTAAAACAGCAATTTAGGTCATGACGTGCTAGTGTTTTAATAACTGGAAATTATTATAAATTTTAGCATAAGAACAATATTCAGTGAAGCAAAGTTAAATTAAAGTCGTATGCGGATTTGGCGTCGGTCCGCCTCAGCTTAAGGCCAAGCACCTGCGCCCTGCTCTCGACCTACCATTGAAAACACAATTTGCGGTGCGCCTTTTGTGACTCCTGTTTACTTTTATGCAATTTATTTTTCCTGTTTATGTATGGTGCAGGAGCATTCATTCAGGCTTTCCTCTAATTCGCCAGATGCTCGCCGCTGTTAGCGTTTCTAAACATTCACTTCTTTCTTTTTGGAGTTGTATTTGGGTAACAACGAATGTTATAAAATTGAAACCACTTCCAAATAAAGATCCTTTGTAAAAAGTTTCGATGCCATACATAACAAATTCTGTATCAGACTTTCTAATAAAATTGTTACTTCGGCCACTAAACATTTATTCATATAAAAATACGTTTTTAAATAAGAAATGTACTTTGATATACTTTGAGTTTAGTAGAAATAGGTATTTCTTATAGAAGCCCTATACCTAGCAACCATATTATTAGACTCGTACATTGAACCGTACTTAAGCTTTATTTGTTATTTTTTTAAATATTGTAATATGGAATTCATTCCTGATTTCTTGTATAGTCCTATTGATATCGTAATGTATAATGTAATAAAATTAGACATAATGAAATGTATCGAATATAAAAATCGTTTAAAAATAGAAGGTAACAGTACCTTAAACAACGTATTATAAAGTATTTATCAAATAATTGGTCTATATGTTTCATAAAACTTAAAATTAATGGGTTGATTTGAATATAAAAACTGCACCCCAAATATTCAATGTAAGGCAGGAACTTGTGTGCATCCACAGAAGCCCAACGTGCGTCATTTATGCTCTATGAGAGATATATTTCCGCAAAAACTGTTCTTGGAGAGGTCGCACTAGGTCGGCAAAATAGCAGTTGAATTATTGCCTCTCCCATCACCCCATCAGTCGTTGAAATAACATGCACACCAACAACGGCCCCTACTATAGCGCATTCGCTATATGTTGCATTCAACAACATTCATTGACAATCTACAATCTGAAGATAGCCGTAAAAGATAGAAATAAAACAGTTATGTCCTTTCGTAGCAATAACGCCTCACACGTCAATTTCCTTAACCGTCAAATGTGTTTTGATACGCACTTAATTCACTAATTAAAAGCTAAATATTATAAGCATTGACCACTTTTAATGCTTATAATATTTAAGTTGGCAATTTATATTTTATCAAATACTGGACTCTTTCAGGAACTTATAGAGACTATCTTTGTATTAAAAATGTGAACCATATATCTATAGTAAATAAAATAAATATATGAAACGAAAGACATAAAAATTGATATAAACTACTATTTAGATGTTCCACCGCTTTTCATAATAAATGCGTCTTCGAAAATACGTAATTAAGAAATTATAATTCTTCATAATTTATATGTTCAAGGAATACAGTCTATGAGATTGTTATAACCCACAATTAAACAAGAAAGAGGGCTCAAACAAGGTCATAAAACACATCACACCAACGAGCCTATATATAATCAGGTTAGTGATAAATAGGTAAATAGCACGCGAACGACACAACTGTTTCCGGGTTTAACCTTACGTCTATCCTCATAGCTCACGTTTAAGCTATAGAAAAAAGTACATGAGGCCCAAGTTTGATCACAGATAATATCTAAATTTAAACTCATAAAATAACTGTTAAAATTGTGCTTTCCGAAGCTTTATATGTTTCCTGTTAATTTAGATACATAATAAAAACATAATTGTACATGTAATACTTATTGTAAAATTATAAATAATTTAACTCTTCTTTATATTGGAAATTTTATTTAAAAATATCGTAATAATGGCTGAAAATCTTAATGAAATCTGACACATTGATAGTTAAACTTAAACTACTAGATTTTATCAATAGAGTATTTTTCAAAATTACAACGTATTATTTTAAAACCTACATTTTCCATTGTTCAATATAAACAATTTTGTCAGCAAGTTATTGCTAAATTATCAATTAGATGTAAAAAATTAAAGCGGAGTTAAACCTATCATTTGGCAACCTAGGCTTATATCTCCGAAAATAATTATATCTTGAAAAGGAACTAAAAAATCAAATAGTCTATAAGACTACACTACGCAGCATGCCTGAGGTACATCAATAACAAATTTCATTTTTCAACAGTAATACAAATCATAACAATAGACGTTGTTTATCCATACAACGGTCGGTTATTTTGTTATTTTTATCAATGCAATGAATTGAATTTTATTTATTTGTATCAATACTATTCATTGAGCTAGAACAAAAATTTAACTCTATTGTTTATATTTTTGGTTGTTGTAAACGATTTTTGGTTTTCGCCCAGAGCGAACAAATATGCTATTATAAGTAAATTACTTGTACATTTCATCATTCTGCCCAATTTAATATTATTTTATTTTTTATTATATTATTTTAAAATGTTGTTGTTATTTTTTTACAATAAAAAAATAAATAATTCCGTATGATTAAACTATGTTTCTCAAAGAAATTGGTAGGTTTTGTTCTCATAATTATTACCTGTATAGGATAGTAGTATTTGCAGTAACGCCGATGCTGTAGCCGCTCCAAGAAGTTTGTACATTGTCTATGGCATATCTCTCAAACACGTCATTCAAATGATGTATGATTCCGTAATGCTCACACATTTGCAGACTTTTAATTTTTTCATAGTATAGGTTACATACATATAAGTTTAATAATACAACTCCTTAGTCCGTTGCTTCGTTTCATAATTATTATAATCTGAAACAAAGTAAAATATAATATATAAAAATTTCATAGATGCCTCAGCTTTTCCTATAACTTATTTTCACACATACATATGGCATAGCATGTAAGTCAGGCAGAAACAATATAATAGTGAATCACTTAATTTTCCACATTCACTTGTTTAGAGGGTTTGCATGCTGTATGACGGGACGTAACTCCACACCTTTTCTGACCAGATTGGGGAGATACCTATACTACAAAAACTGAACTCGTATTTAGTTGGTACAAATATCACGAATAAACAAATGCGCAAATATTATGTTTTTATTATCCGGGCGTCAAATTGTTCATAATTTAATAGTATTAAAAACCAAAACAATGATATTCTATACAGTCTTTCGCATTTTTTTTGAAAAATCAAAAGAAATATATTATATATACTATTATTTTTCAGTCTATACAGGCGACGATTGTAAGTTAATGGTAGGGTAGACATAGAGAACCAGAGAACCTAATGTTAAGACATTTCGTTCTCTTTTAATATTTCCGTTCCCCAGTTTCCGCCAAATTGAGGCAATGTGTGCTGAGTGGTGGAACTCTACGTCGCGCTTTGCCTTGTCACCAGAGCGGGGAATAAAAATACTTAATATAAAAACAAAACTGTTTAAACTTTTCATTTATTGGAGTGGGGTTTGAAACTATAACCTGTCGCGTTTACAGTCGCACACTTGTCTGCGATGCCTCTGCGCCACGACAGACTTCTAAAAATAAAATATACTTAATAGTTTTAAATTAAACGTAAATAATATATATAAATAGTTAATTCTTTTTACAAAAAAATATTCGGTATGTGAGGGGACGACAATTATTTTTCTTTTATTCATAATTTGTTAATCCTATACCATTTCTAGTGCCCTTACAATACAATGTAAAAAATCTTTCACTTTTTCTGAGGTTTGACAAAGTGTCTTATGCACTATATTATTTTCTGACCATTCTTGACTTCAAAATAATATTTAAAATTTAACCACTTCGTTAATTTAAAATGAACATCACTAAATCATCACTTCATAGATAAGAGAACGTTATTTATGAGGTGATGACGCGAAGAATAATTATGTTTGTGATGTCATATTTTATTTATAAAGAAATAACATTTTCCCACATAACACATGTACCTATACTTAACTCTTATTTCGTGTTGTTTCAGTTATATTACTTACAACATTTTAATAAATAAATTGACGTTTGCATGCGTCGCTCTGGAGATGAAAATTAACATTAAATTTATATAATCCTTGAAAGTGTCAATTGAATCACAGTGCACTTTGATCAACGACTTAAAATGTTATTTTTCTATGTGTAATTTGCAAATTTTGAATCCATATGCAATCTTTTCCGAGTTCTTCAATTTAATATAAGAAATTATTGACTGCGGGTAAGCTTCTTTTAAATTAATTTTGATATTATTAAGCCTTGATGAAAAAATTGTAAAAATAATGCAAGAGGAAATAGAAGACTTCGATTGTCCTTTGACAACACAGTTCAGATAATATTAGTAATTAATATCTAATTAAATTAAAAAATTAAAATAATCTCTCAAAGGTTAATGACAGCGGATAGTATCTCTATCCGCTAAAAATATTTAATTGTAAATTTTGTAAGTTTTTTCTGATTATGACATATGTTTGCTTATAAATCTATCTTCCTCTCTTTTCTGTATTAATTTAGAATTTAAAACTTGAAGTCCTAACAATATTATAATCACTTTTAAGCTATATATCAGTCAGTGTTAGTGAAATAAATACTAATTTACAGCATTGTTGATACGAAGAGAATTTGACTATGAAATATAAATAATATACGTAAGAAATTATAAGTAAATATACTGATTCCGGAATGGAGTAGAACAAAATTTTAGTCTTTTAAATTTTTTTTCATTTTTTATATTCCTGCTCATTCTTATATAATTAAGTAGGTTGTGTACACATAACTATTATGTAGAGTGCGCTACGACATGCTCGACATAAGTTTGTTGAATAAAATTTACACGGAGTACACCATTTATATTTTTTTATGTCACTCAGGTGGAAGTATGTATAGTGCATAATATAAGCTTTAGCTTTTTTCTCTATAAAAACTTAATCTATGTCAAATTTTAAACTCCTGCGTTCACATAATGTGTCGGAGTTGAAAGTTTTTCCTTTTCGTGTTAATAAATATTCATGTATATGTATTGTATGTATTAAAGTTGCACCTTGAAATCTCAATGTTATTTTTCTACATTATTTTTGTTTTAAATAGAACTGTGATTTGCATTTGTACATCTGTCTGCGAAATTGGTGCAGCGTACATAAATCCTTCATAGCCTTTATAAATTAATGCAGGCACGATTCCAACGCGTTACGTTACGATTCGAAGAGTTGCTTTATGGGATTAATATACAATTGTGCATTTTTTATTTCAGTTATATTACTAGTGTGGCTGGCATCAATCAGAGCTATTTGATTATATTGATACTATGATGGTGTATTATTGTTAAATTAGCTATAGCAAAGCTCAATTGTTTTTAGTGATCAAAATATATTTTCAAATTGCAATACAAAAGAAACAATTTTTGCCAAAATATACTTTTAGTATTAAATGAGTAATTACGATTTACTCGTTCAAAAATAATTTTATATTACAATATAATGGTCAAAATTTGGTTTACAATTTTATTTGAATAGGTACTTTTAATATAGACTAGACTGGTTACGACATTTGGCATAAGATTTGTGGCGTGATACTAGCAACTACATATTTATCCCACTGGAAAAGCGCTGTTCGTGAGGAAACAATTTTATTATTTAATTAAATTATGAGTAATATTTTACAATTTAAAGTTGTAAAAGTTAACATATTTTATAAGTAAAATTGTTTGAATTTTTTAATTGTTATGATTCTTTATTTTTTAATTTATTAAATGATCGCTAATCTTCCTACGAGTATACTCGTATACGAGTATTTGCGCTTGCGTTACTGACTGACTGATAACATACAGGCAAATAATTTTTTTTAGCAGGATAAGCAAACATAAACTGCACTTTTTTTGTGTCTTTAGAGACAGCCCTTATAGGAAGGAAGTTATAGGGGTTACAATCCTTAACAATGATTTTGTGTGTTTCTATTTTAGATAAAAAGCAATATAAAAATGGTCAAATCTATTCATTACATATCAGTGCCAGTTTTTGTTTGCTTATCCTACTAGATCCTTTAATATATAAAGCTACATGTTATTACTGAGAGAAGATATTTTGTAATTCCTACGAAAAGCAGAAAGAATGTAGGTATTTACGTTATATACCAGGGTCGGGAGAGGGAACCTGAGAACCTACTGTTAAGACACTACATTCTCTTTGAACATTGTGTTCCCCACTTTCCGAATTGAGGAATTGTGTGCTAAGTGCCGGAACTCAACGCCGCGCTTTGCCTTGTTACCTAACCCAGAACCCCACAACTGGTCGCTTTTACAGTCGCACGCACAAGCTTCTGCGCACAAAACCGCCATTTTTTGTATTGTAAATATAATTGTGTCAAAATTAGTAACAGGCTCCTAAAATTAAGGGTGGTAGGGTTCGACGGTACGCGGTTGTATATTAATCCTACTAGCATTGCAAAAAGGAAAAGTCTATAAGCATGGATGGATCTTTGTTGTTCTTTGTTACTCTTTGACGCTAAAACTTCTAAACTGATCTATATGGGCTTACAATATTACACCTACAGAATAAACACATCAGCTGCTGTATATAAGGTTTTTGACTAATTTGGACATAATATAATAAAAAAGATACTTTATATCTAGGTATATAAAGTATTTGATAAAGTGTTTGATTTCACCATTATTTTTAATGAAAAAATATTTAACGAGAAACAACCGTGACTTGATTTAAAAAAAAAATCGTTAACAATCACTAACATGAGTATATCAAAAATATAACAGCAGATTAGTGTCCACGTAAGTTACAAGCTCAAAACTTGATAATGGAAATTTGATAGGTCGCGGTATTGTAACACTTGGATGCAAGGTCCTACGGTTCGCTTCATCGTATAAATAAGCGTGAAGTAGTGTAGTATCACGCGAACCGGTCATTAACCCTGCTTCACGGTATACTAATGGGAGCTGAGGGTGTCAAAACGACCGCAACGAAACCGCCACCTAAAACTGCTTGCACGGCTGCGATTATAACTCACTCTATACATATATTGATAAGGATTCTAATCTCACAGAGTTTCTTGGTATTCATATATGGTATAAATTTTCGTCGCAGTCTAACGGTAGTGAATCTGAGTGTTTAACTGGATAGACTCGATATCCCTGATAGATATTTGGATGATTAGCATAGTGTACCGTATTTTAGTTTACAGTTTTATAATAGTACTAGCGGTGCCCGCGACTTCGTTCGCGTTAAACATGGAATTATTCACTTATTGATATGTTAAGTACAGCCGTATTTAATTTTTAATTATTTTATTAAAATTTATTATTTAATTTAATTTAATTTTAGCAATGTTATAATGATGATTATTTTATCATTTTTTTAGCTTCACGCTTTATCCTGTACAGCAGGGTCTCTGCCTCTAGACAGACAACCTATGAGAGCTACTAGGCCACGATGGCCACAACTGCTATTTGCTGTTAATAATTAATATTTAACAGTATTTTTAATATTTTTAAATCACACACTTAGGAATAGAAAAACATTTTTCGAAAGGGTATAAAAAATTGAACGAAGCATGACTTGAACCCGCGCCACTCTTGTCTATGCGCTGTGACCGCTAGGCTATATGTTCTTATTATTCACTTATTACAACTATGTTTGTTGTTAGCATGTCGATAGAGAGATTTAAAAATAACATATTATATTTTTAAAGATTATTACTTATTAATTATTACACTGCTTTATTCTTTTTACGTCTTCGTCTTGTAAATTATTATTTTTTTTATTTTGCAGTATTATTACTATTCATTTTTCCATTATAATTTATATTGGAAAAAAATTGGCTTCACTTGCAATTTTGTAATCGATATAATTTGACTGTTTTTTTTCCTATTGGAGATTTTGTTCTGTAGCCCTATATGATTAAATTATTCGTCCGGGTCTATAAGTACATATAAAATCTTTTATATTACGGTCTTAAGTTTTAGAGTTACTGAGTAACAAATATCGTCTAAATAAGCTATTAAGCTTCTATCTTCTATATTATAAACGTAGTAGAATGTTTAATTTTATTTTTACTAATAAAAGTTCATTTACGTTTCCTTTTCCATGTTGTGTCTTACTTTATGAATACACTCTCCTATAAATATGTAATAAATAAATATAACACAGAATTAAGTTTTTACAATTAGTATTTATTACTATAAAAGAATTTCTTAACAAAATGTACTCGTATTCCGTCAAAATATCAAAAAGTGAAAAGTGTCAAAAGTTTCAAATTACCTTCATTTTATTTTATCATATTGCTAACCTTGATTTCAATAATAATACTATTGTATAAATTAAAATATTTTTATTACACTATAGTAATAATTTCACTTAAATAATCATGAATATATTATTTGTTATGTATTCATACTTTATGGATCGATGAAATATGTAGATTATATGATTCTTATGAAATAAATGTATATCTCTGGTTCTCTTTTTTAGTTATTTTAATATTTTTATTCCTAATAATTACATTAGGTACTTAGTGAAATTAGAAAGAAATTTTGCGAGTAATTGACGTAATTTGACGGTGTATTTTTTTTTATTTTTCCTAGGAAAATTACATTGATTATTAATTTGAAATCTATTATTTTTTATTAATTTGAATTGATCCTATAAGTTGCTCCAGGTTCTAAAATATTACCATGCAAAAAATCATTCATTTCTGTCCAGTTCTTATCGGCCTATAAAGTAATTTGTCTATGTAGGTTTTTCAATGTTTCCATGAAAACTACGTCGAATATCGGGATAAAAACTAGCCTATATGTGTACCTCCAGACTCTAAGCTATTACCATGCCAAAATTCATTCATTTCTGTCTGTGCGTGATAATGCGTGCGTGATGCGCGTTCAAATATACAGACAGACAGACAGACAGACAAAAATTCTACTGATTGGTTTTTTCGTCTAATCTAAATATCTTTGATTTTATTTATATCCCTACAATATACATTACTATTAAGAATTATTTAAAATAAAGTTTAATAAAATTTTGAATATAACTTAATACTCAGTGCTTAGTTAATTGTATTAAATAATAAAAACATCCCGCAACAAAAATTTATTCCAGCGAATGAAATCAAAAGTTATATCAACTGGCGGTTACTTTCATTTTTCTCATTTTAAAGTTAATTTTATAACAGTACAATAATATTTTTCTTTATTTTATGGTAATGGTAAAAAAATCAAAAGAACTTGTAATACTTGAGATAAGTATTACAAGTCTTTTTATTCGAATATTTTAAGCCTATCGAATCTTCATTAAGAAAATTTGATAGAAAATGAAACATTAAATCATAGTTCTGACAAATATCTGTTCTTAAGTATGGACATATTTTCTAAAATATAATTCGAATACTTTAATGCCAAATGATGTTTTTTTTATGGGTAGCGCCATGCGTTACCCATAAAAAAAAATCAACGAGCAGAAGGACCTGATGGTATATGGACCTTCGCCCATGAACGTCTACAGCACCAGAGACATTGTAGATGCGTTGCCAACCTAGAAGATACAGATGGAAGGGGAGGACAATGTAGTAGTCCGCCATCGGAGACACATTTTAGGGAAAGGAGGGGTGTGAAAGGGGAAAGCCTGGCTTACATGCCATCGAACCGGAACACATCATAAGATATTTGGCGGTTCGTCTTTGACACGATAGTGGTCGCGAGCCCGACGGAGGACGAAACTCCTACCACCAAACCACTGGGATACTCGCCTCTTACGGAACGCTACCCAGCGGAGGAGGGGAATTGTATTCTAACCCCGTTTCCTTTACAGGGAAAATATGCCAAATGATATTTTTTTAAATAAGAAATAAGAAAGAATTAGCAAAAGATTTTTAAGCGTTTATGTTTTTTTTTTAATTCAAAGTGGCTTTGTGGTAAACTTTATGGCTACAACAATATTCCTTACATCAGTGTGCGTTAGCACGGGTACAGCTAATGTTTGGAGAACAAAGTGACGTCCCCTAGCCATGAAACACTTAGCATTGCATGGACTCGCCGTATCGGTACCGGGTTCATCACATTGGGGGAAGAGGAACTTGGGGTAATGCTAGTGACTTGCAACCTAAGTTTAAGGAGGTCTCCCGTAAAATATTTATTTTTAGTTTCATGCTGTATCCCGCACAAAGCAGGGTAGGCAGAGGGAACCAGAGAACCTAGTGTTAAGACACTCTGTTCCCTGCTTTCCGCCGAATTGAGGGACTTCTTTGAAATTCATATAAAAAATTTTGCTGGTATTTTTTGTACATTAAAGCTTGAAATATTTAATATTTTAAAAGTGTTTTTCAAAAACTTAGGATAAGAAAAATATATAATAGAAAAATAAAAAATAATACAGGGTTCAGGTAAGCGCTTGCTTCTATGACAGTTTCCACGAGATAACGTGCGAATTCGATTCCTGTTACATTCATTTTTTTACCTGATCTAAAAATATTTTATCTTATGGCATTTTCTTTCCCGTAAAGCCGTATGTTCTAAAGATAAAAAGCCTGAATCTAAGAAAAATTTACTGGTTGCTTATTTTTTTTATGTAAGCAAACTTAAACCTGTTATTCATTCTCTCTTTAGCTAAGTAATCAAAAACCAATCGTCTTCATATACTTGTTTTTGTACTGGTGATACTTAAAACAAATCTAACATACTTTTTACGCTAGGCATGTTTTAATTTCATTTATCCGACGCCAACATTTCGAATATTTTTCAACCTACGGCACCCGGTGTATGTCCCGGTACCCGGTAATTTTAAAATTATAATTACACATTTAAAATTAAAAACAAATTATAACTTTTGACATATTTTAAAATACTTATATTTACTAAATTCATTCAAACATTTCCCGTGTAGTTAAATAAGTCAAGTGAATAGCAAAAATATGATATAAAAACTAGTACCATACACCTACCACTGACACGAGAGTATCTCTGTTTTTTTTGTCTTTACAAACCACCTTATATACGTAGTGGTATATTTAAATTTGTCAATTACTTCTTATTTATCTTTTGTTTCGATCAATATCCTAAACTGATCACACAGTCACAATTTTATTTATATTTCATTTGTTCGACTCGATTATTAAATTTTTTTTTTAATCTTAGCAAGGCAAGCTCAGATATTCTCTTGTTAGGACATTCTGCTTCTCACTTTTCGCTCCATTTTAGGGGCATTACGTCTTGAGTGACAAGGCCCAACGCCAGTGAAACAAAGGGAATAAAAATTATTGTCCTAATCACATTCGTCAAACTGTGTAACGCCAAACGGTGTGGCATGAAGTATCATGCCAGATTTTTGAGAGTAGCATGAAATTTGAGATATATTTCTATTAGGACTCTTGTGTTACGTAATATAATTGTTTTAAAATATATTTTTTATAGTTTTAGAAACATTGCCAAACAAATAATGGTGCATATTTTTATTATATATAAAGTACGCGTTGAAGTACGTTATCAAGACAAAGTGTCAAAGCAAGCAAACTTCGTAACACTCCTCTTCAAGCATAGTGTACTTTAAAATAATATAGCTATGGAATATATTCAAGTAGATGTAGCTACAATGGTATGAGCCTGAGCTTGAGAGAAAACAAACGTTTTGAAAAATTAGAAAAACAATTGTTTTTACACTCGTTCTTAAACTTTATTAAAGATCCCGCTCTGCTGCATCCACAGGCGCCGCTTAATTTATTCCCCAGAGGAATGAACACAGATCATCGTGTGATAGATACTATGTTACTGCGCCATGATGACGTTATATAATATTATATTATACTTTAACCCATTAAAGCCATTAAAAAGTAATTAATTAGTAGTGTTAATGATTTTATTGACGGTTAAAGCGATGGCTGGTAGGATCGCAATGAAAGCACATACATTGCTCAGTTCTATGTGCACATAAAAGTTTATCGCGGCTGTCGCATTTATTCGTAATTACGCGTAATTGGATGCAAGATAGTAATATGAATACCAACCTACTGGATAATATCCGTGCATAACGTAAACTTAATGCCGTGCTTTTACGACACAAAATTGCAGACTGACTTTATTATACTAAATTGCTAGATGACTGTATATATGTATATTTAATATGAAATAAAATATTACAAAATTAGCTCGATTTCCGTGACTTATGTTTCTTGTTGATAAAATTTATGTAAATCTGTTTTGAGAAGTATAATACAGACCTTTGCTGTTTGAATAGTAGAACATTTTATTTTCAAATATTCCGTTATTTGTAGCCATAATAGAAAAGGTATTACATTTTATTAATTCTACGGATATTTACATATATCTATACAATATTTCATATAACGTTAGTTATATTTAAACAATCTTTAAAAATATTTAAAATTATCGTGAATTTATTTCATTAAACTTCCTACCTTCCTGCAATAACAAACGATTACAAGTACTATCGCTTTACAGTATTCATTAGAACTAAACGAGGTAGGGTTACAAAAATGTCAATAACATTATGTTAAAAGCAATGAATGGAATGGGAGCAGAGCGAAGTGGAATGTCAGGGAAATATTTTTGAAAAGGTTTGCTTTTTCAAAGCCACGTTGTCGTCGTATTGAATGCGTTTTAATGAAAAAACATGCGCCGATTCGCAACAGTCTAGGGAATTAAATCCTCCGAGCGCCGCTCACGATACCAAATGCATCGGCTGGAATTTTCATTCGGATATTAATTCCACGGGAATTCGGCTTCTGCCTATTTATAATTATGCTTGCTAATGATAAATGTTCGATTAGTTTATTTATGTCAGCTACTTACTTTGTTACTTTATGAAAATCGATTTAAATATTATAATATATAATAAATATATAATAAATGTACCTAATAAACCATTTTATATTCATTTGATATTTTTATATATCACTATATTACTATTATAAAAAAAAAACACATAAATATTAAATAAACGAATACTTGAAACATATTAACGAAATAGATCATGAAATGTACATATTATGTAGTATACTCGTACTAGTACGTACATAAAAGTGATTCTAATAATATTCACGACTCTCCATAAAAGTACGAAAATAATTGATATAATTCTGTTGCTTTGTGCTATTTTATATTTCCTTTTTCTAGAATATCGAATAGAAAATAAATAATATTAGATTTTCTTTTGGGAAAAATAGGCGTTGAAAATGTTATGTTAATAAAATAGCATTGGAGACTTTATGGGTTAAGATAACATGAAAAAGAGAATACAAAAGATTGTCTTAGTAAAAACAGTTTGTACTTACAATGAAAATACACCTTTCCTTAAATGTTTCGACGTTTCTATGACTTTACCATCAACAGTATTAAAGGAATACAAATAAAAAAAAAACTTTTATTGACCGCGTTAATTGACAAGTTCTAATGTACCAACCTAAAAGTTCTTAAATTATCGTAAAGTTCCCGCCATTTTGAGTACAACCGATCTTAAACCTGTACGGTGCAACAGACGCGGCACGACTGAAAGCATGTTTCTCTTGGAACCACAGTCAACACGATCCCGCTGGCCTACCTTTCAAGTTTTCTCCTGAAACTTATATGACAAAACGTTTTAAATAACTTAATTATCAATGAAAAATCACCAGTACTGCAATATCATAGCGTACAGAACTGGTTGTGTTAAATTCATTCTTACGTTCTTCCTCCATTGAGTAACATAACGCCATTCCAACTCCAGAGATAAAAGGTCTGAAATACTGTTACGAACAAAGCGAATGTAAGCTTTAAGGTAACGGTATTAAGTTTAATATAATTAAGTAATCTAAAAACGAACGCGATGCGGAACGCTGGAAAATGTCGAATTTTTCCATGAAGGAAAGAGATAGATAGAGTTTTTAGTGACAAAAGGGTACGGCCTACACAATTGAAGTGGAGGGGATGATCTTGAAATTTTCTAAGATGTGTGAAGATTTATTCATATAACATTATATTTAAGCCCACCAGGATTATTGATGACTCGACCGTGATGATCATAGTCGCAGCTTTAAATATGATTACACTAATGATAAAAAGCAAAATAGAACGTCGTTCATAAAACATGTGGAGAGCGCTTTCAAAGGACCTAGCTCAAAGAAAAATGTTATTTATTTTGTTAGGAAAGAAAGCTTGTATACAACGGAGAAAACGCCACATGTCAGAACATGAATAAAAGAAGAGCTATGTTTCAGACTTTCAAAACTTAGCTAGTATTTTTCAGAGGTACTTACATTTCTCATGTTGCGTGTCACTTGTTACAGTCACTTCAACTTCAATGAAGTTTACCTAACGTTTCAGTCATTTTATACTATAAGATGGGATCCAGATGATTCTTTTACATAAAAGGTTCATAAAATTAAAAAAAGCTGTCACTTCACACAAATTTTACCGATATTATAGTAATATTTTTACTTTTTAATTAATAAATACTCTAAATATAATTAAAAAAAAAACAAAACATTTTTTAAATAGGTAGTCTTTGAATGTGGTAACTTCTGTTCAGCTATTGAAACTAGAACTACCTATATGTATATAAGTTGCTATAAAACTCTCATACTTGTAGTAACTAAGCGACGGCAATAATATACCAACTAAAGATATTTACGAGCCCAATGTTTGACCCTAAAATCGCGCAATAAATTATGGTTTACTTTGTCGTTTATGAGGGCTGCTGTAGACATAACCGTGCTGAACATGTGTAACAGATTGCGGCAATAAGGGAAATTGTCTTTTTTATGAACGCCCCGCCAAGGAAAGTAACGTGAAGTACAGCCAGGCACTTACGACTGATCGCTTTCCTCTTTTACTTAAATGACATTTTTATTTGGGATTTAACCTCAAGCAATAAATTATATATGAAAACTAGTTATTTTAATTTAGAGTTCATAAAAATACAAGCACATAGGTGAAGCATAGATTTTAAACTAAAAATCTGTAATGGTTATATATAAAGTTGCACTATATACCATAATACATATTAGGACATTAACACTAACATATCTTTCGAAGCGGTGATCACTAGCCAAACTGATACTCGCTTATTGTTCTAACTTCTTTTAAGTAAAAAAGAGTAGTACAATTTATTTTTTTTAAAGCCGAAAAAGATAAAAAGTCTTCGTAAATAGGTAATTCTAAAGTATCCACGTAACAAATAACAAATGCAACCTTAATTGGCCTTTAGCCGTTTGTCTCTCGTACCTGAAGTGACCAGTATGTACCGAACCCAGAAGTTAATTTCACGGGATATTTCTCCCAGAGCTGAATGGCGCCTTCTTATTTTAAAGTACTCTTGTGTAGAATAGCATTTCTTTATTTCGTCTTTTTTTCTTTATAATTATTGTTTTCATTAAACTTTTTAAATATTAAAAAAAACATCCTCAAATTTTAATTTTAATTAATAAAATTCTACATATACGAGTAAAACAGTAGTCCAATATATCTGCCTATAGTAGGTAGAATAATATTAGTGCCATCACTGAACTAATACTTTTTGTACATTTACCTTCAAAATATAAAATATAAATGCAATATATTTATCAAATACTATATCTAAATCTACTAAGGAATAACAGTTCTGAAATAAATGCAACACAATAATAAAGCGAGTGCGTCTTCAAACTGCATTGAAAAATAGCCCTAATATGTTTGGAGTTTTTAAAATTTCAATCAAATATCCTTTGATGTTTTCTAGTGAAATAAACTTTCACAAAATGTTAAATCACAAATATGAAAAGTGAGAACGTTCCTAATTTATTATTCGAAAAAATTGCTATTGCAACAAAATATAGTTTTCAATTAAGCTTAGCAATATGGCAGCTTCACGATATTTCCTACATAACATATGATAAGCATAACATAATTAATTCAATAGGTACATTTAAATTAAATGAATTGGTAATTTAGAAAATTCTACAAAAAAAAGGTATCCCAAGTTTTTAAATTTGTTACATAGCCAGGACCAAACAAGAGCTGATCATCAAACGACAGTATAAAATGTCCGTTGTATAACCACCAAACAATTTCACGACGATATTATCTCACAAGCTAACGCTCATACACCATTATTTTCTTGACATATTTCGTTGCAACATTTTATCCTTTCTCAAACACGGATATTTTAAGTCTTTATCTCTTTTATCTTCATGTATTTGTTGCTTGTAGCTGGATAGATATAAAAAACCTAAATTTAAGATTCTTCACCTTTTCGCTAAGGCGACATTACGTGTTTGGTGGCCTAACCATATCCCACTTTGTGTTACCAGCTTTAAGTCACTATGCTAGTATTTGTTGTACGATGTTAATATTTTTGTAGATACATTTTGCAATTTGGTTTCATTGTAAAATATACACAATTACAATGTTTTCATATTATTTTGTATCTGTAGAAATAATGGAATAGGCTAAACGAATCATTATTTGCTGCGAGGCGAAAAACACCGACGTACAATGGCGGTGTGTTTTGTATAGGTTTGTCTATACAGACCGTGGGACCGACTATATTTTTATTTAATGTAATGTACGTTTTAATTTCCATTAAAATATAATATGATAGGGGCACAATTTTATTTATATGTAAAGATTTATTTACGATAATTAAAACGTAGTTAAAATAAGATCCCAGTAGTTAGGTGGTAAGAGACTCGACCTCTGACTGGCTCGCGATCACTATCATGTCAAAGACATACATACATTCATACATACATAGCTTCACTCTGTATCCCGAATATAGCAGGGTAGGCAGGGGGAACCTAGTGTTAAGACACTCCGTTCCCCTCTTCACACGGCACATGTCAAAGACGAAACGCCAAATATCTAATGATGTGTTCCGGTTCGATGGCATGTTAGCCAGGTTTTCCCCTTTCCACTACATTGTTCCCCCCTTCCATCTGTATCCTGTAGGTCACCAACAACACCTCTAGTGTTGTAGATGTCCATGGGCGAAGGTAACCACTTACCATCAGGTGGTCCTTCTGCTCGTTTGTCATCTGGTATCTATAAAAAAAGGCGCAGGCTGTGCGAAAGTTGAATCGGCTTTAGTCGGTACGATAGTACGTGTCGTCAACGTAGTCTAGTAGTGTCTTTAACGTTGTAAATATGGATAAAACAATATTAATACTAAAATAGTGCATAAAAATTAAAAAAATGCAGTAGTAGTTTGAAACATGCTTTAGGGATTCAAAATTAGAGAATGAAAAAGCTTAAAAACAGGTTAAATTTGAAAAGAAATCTGTTATGAGTGATATAAAAAATCCGTCTGTCCGGATAATGATAATGAAGATGATTTTGATAATGAAATCTTTTATAATTCAAAAAGAATAAACATACGAGATAAGTACTCAGACAAGTGTCATATGAAGGGATATAAGTTTAACAAAAAAAAATAGTAGTACACAACGCTATCTCAATCACAATATTTTAACTCTATGTCACTCAAGAAATATAACATTAGCATTGACATTGTTGACATACGTATTATAATAAAAAAAACGTTTGCGTCTCTAATACTGCATCAATTTAGTGTGTTTTAAACTCTAAAACAAACTCTATAATATTTTAAATGTTTGCTTTTAAACCAAAAGTTATATACCAGGGTGTACCACGGTCTTCATTTGTAATTTAACCAAAAACTAGACATCTTATTACATTCGTAAGAAAGTAACATCACTTTTACTAAACATGAGGTAGAAAAAACCTCATTCACCATACAAGAAAATTTAGGCCAAGCACTGAACGTGATAAGTAGAAGTTAATTGTATACATGAAGTATTAAAGGAAAATATTCATTGAGTCAGTTAATATGTTAGTAGGTTATAGAAAGGAAAAATACCTTTCTTCTCAGCAATATATCTGTCTGTCTTTCTGTCTGCTAGTACCTATAGGACAGCTCATAATACTAAGTAAAGCACTTATTAGAAAAAGCAATAAACAGAATATATATTTCATACGGAATATTAGTTTGAAGGCTACATGTAGCATAATTTTTATTCTGGTTTTCTATGTACTCTTGATATAAAAAAAAGACACAGTAAAATTACGCCGAATACTCGAAAGTGAAGGACTTTTTTTAATTTCACTAAATAATATACTTATTAGAAAAACTAATAAACAAAATAAAATGCATGAAGACTGCCCGCGTTTCGTTATTTTTTTTTCATTTAGTTGTAGCTTGCAAATAGGGCTATATTCAATGCGAATAAAATCGCGGGCACAGCTAGTTGTGAATATTTTTGTTATATAATTAACAAGATCAGAATATGAGAGATTAAAATATTATTGAAGGTCAGCTGGTATGCCTCAACTTCAGTGTCAGGATAGCGTCCCATTATATTATGAGCTTTTTTTTTATTTAACATTCCATTAATAAAACGGTGGCCTTGAAGTTTCACATGACAATGTGATGCACATTTATCGTGCTACAAATCGTTCGAAAACCAACAGAAAACTGTCATGTGACAGCTAAAAGAAGCTTAATTTCCTCTAGTCAATCAAACACAGTAAATTCGTAATTTAGATTCGCCTAACAATATCTGTGACATCGAAATTTTCTTCATTAAAAGTATTTTGATTATATCTTTGGTTGCTATGTGCTAGTTTTTTTAAACTATTTTATGATTATTCATAATTATTTTGTATGTCATGTGTGTATTACAAATATTAGTTATGGTATGATAGACCTTATAGACAATACCTTTTGTTAGCTCCAGTGCATGTTCAGTAATAAGCAATATCAATAAATTATAACCCCTATGCATATAAATCCTTTCATTTGTCGTATGTAAAAATTCTAGTTGAATCGTTCACAAATATCACAGGATACAACAAAGTGGAAACAAATCAACGATACGGTATAGTCTGGAACGTTTTTATTTCGTCTGCCATGTAATTGAATTTTGTGGTTCGTTCGATCATAGACCGACCCTGCACTGTTTGTTTACAGAAATGTATTTGAATGCGGCATGCAAATGTTTTCATTTGATGGTTGTATTGTAAATTTATATATTTAATTCTATAGATTTCACTCCGTGTTGATATTGCTACCAAGTTTTTAAATAATTTTAGCTATTATTATAATATTAGTTATAGCTAAAATTATTAAAAATATTGGAGGGGACCTGTCGTAGCTCATAAGCACAAGCACAAGCGTGCGACTATAAAAGCGGCAGGTTGAGGGTTCGATTCCCACTTCAGGAAACGAAAATATTAAAATATATTTAGTAGTTTCATTTCCTCGTTCTGGCAACAAGACAAAGCGCGGCGTTGAGTTCCGCCACTCAGAACGGAATGCCTCAATGTGGCGGAAAGTGGGGAACGACCCGTTCTTAAAAGAGAAAGGAGTGTCTTGACACTAGCTTCTCAGGTTCCGTCTGCCTTCTCTGCTATGTGCGGGATACAGCGTGAAGCTAAAAAAATGTTATTTTATATATGTATATTTTTAAAACATTAAAGCCAAAACCGACATAAGTGATGGGACAAAAGTACCAACAATATTTTAAAGTATACCTGAATAAAATTACGTTTAGTAAAACAAAGTATTGTTAAAACGTTCAAAGCCTTATTATATGTCGATTGTAACTGTAGGTATTGAAGTGCAGCAGTCTATAAGAAGTTTAGTCCACTTTTACTTTAAGGTGAAAATATTCGAAATCGAACATATATTCAAACGTTTGAGCTTCTATTGCCTAACATGCAATACAAGTATAGCCCGCGGGCGTCGGGCAGTAGAATAAAAAGTGCAAGTCCACACCTGCTCCATTCACACGGGTCCGCCAGATAACTTTCGTATTCTAATCCATTCGTTTTTCGTTTCAAAAAGATTTTTGTATTTTATATAAGGGTTACTTTCATGAATATTTCATATAACCGTATAAAGCATTTTAAAATTATTGTTGAATACATACAATTCACACATTTCTCGCATATAAAAAGGTAGTCAAACATACTCAAACTTAGATTATTAGAAATAATACAAAGATAACTTGAATTATATTAAAACACTCCTTTCTCCGCTTTCCAATTCCAATACATTGTGCTTCGAATGATAATTCTCGATGTCGAGCTTTGATTACTAGTGCTAGCAAATGAAAATAATTAAAATATCCTGGCGACAATCGAACCTTTCGCACCACGATCACTGAATGAATAAATACAACATAACATACTAGCTATGTAATATTAGCATACCTTTAGTGAATGCCTTTAGTATCCAACATATTTGTAAGTAAACTCGGGCAACTCGTAGCGAGCAAAGAGAATATTATCACGCTACACATTACACGCTCACATACAAACATTACCAAATAACCAAATAACCTGACGCTTAGCTAATAGAAGAGACTCTCTAACACACATCGTATCTCCTGAAGAGGAACTCTGAGCAATGCCTGGGACTGGTGATCCAAGTGTAATTTAGTATAGAACACATAATAACCAAGGCAAAGTCCGCAAGACTACTATTTAAAGTTAAATCATAACATTATTTTTTGTAATATAAATAAAATTAAATATTCAGAAATATTGTATAATTAGGTTTCCCAATTGAAATATATAAAAGAAATACCATAGAGTTTACAAAACAGACAATTTATTAATAGAGCAAATAATAAGAAAATTAAAACACCAATTATCAAAAGTCAGAATTAACTATGACAGCACATTTTATAATAAATACTAAAACAATTAAATGCACCGAACATAACTGCCTATGCGAAAAGTCAAGTAGCGACAATCTCTTGTGTCTAAAGTCCTGCAAATAGCGGGAAAATAAGATTATATAGGCATGGAAAAATAAAAAAAAGAAAGCAAAGAAGAGAGTAGATGATTCCTAATAGTATGTATACCAAATTATACTACTTGAATATAGTTCAGTCTATTGCTATATTCGTACCTGGAATTGTAATGGAAAAAACAGCAGTCTCAAAGTCGTTCAATTTAAAATTGAAATAATGTGTAACAAAGCTTTCTTCCAACGAAATAAATCAGACTACAAAGCAAAACTACACAACAACCTCAGCCTCAAAGAAATGGCACTTAAAATATTTACATGCAAGCATTTTCTGAGTAAAATTAAAACTTCAATAGACACGTCATAGAAACTAAATATTAGCGAGCGGTAAGCGGTAAGAGAGGCAGGGGGAGACCTCGGTTGACTTTCGAGAATACAGTATCAATGATACTGGAGGAAGGTCACGTAAAAAGCATGAGGACTCCCCGGAGGGCATGCATGAAGAGGTTAATGACGAGGCGAAAGAGGTATGCAGGGACCGTAGCGTTTGGCGCTCCGTTCTCTCTGACTACCCCACTAGGGATAAGCGTGAAGTTAAGTGAAGTGAAGTGAAAAAAATATTCATATATAAATGTAGTTGATGTTTGTAATATAATACTAATATTATAAAACTATAATTAAATATTGTAATTTAAAATTAGTGTTCAAATAGTAAATGAAAATTTTAATGCACATAATTCTAGAAACAGAATTGTTTAATGGAAATATCTATAAATTGTGTAATCAATAAGAAAGGCAGCGATGTTGAAGGTTCAAGAATGGGAAATGATAAAAGCGTAAAGAATAATAAAAGTCCACAATACAAACCATCGCTCACAAGTCGATGCAGTCAATAGCTGGTGTCAAAACAGTTCTGCTATTCAATACGACTGCTTATGATTCAATAATGGCTCTCAATACCCCGGTCATAAATAATTCAACGTCAAATTCCTTATATTGTTGTTCTGTTGAGTATAAAATATAATATACTATAGTGTATTATCATTTTTATTCATATATTTTTGTAGAAAGACAGAGAGTATAATATTGACAAGCCCCTCTTCCTTTTCCACCATTTCTTTGCCACTGTTTTCGATAAGGCACAGAATTAAGTAATTAACCTGTATAATAAGTTGAGCAGAAGAAAATAACTTTTAATATAAAATATATTTTTTAGACTTTTATTAAATTAAAAGAGAAAATAAAATTTAAAAAGTTTCAGTTAATTCATAAATAAAAAAACAAATCCGAATTCACTTTCGCCTTAAACATTTTTTTTGTTGGATTTATGTTAATCACTGAGATTTTTATATTTAAATTATTTATTATAAGACTTACGCTTCTCCCTATTTTAAAATATTAAGCGTATTAAATATTTAGCGCGGATCAAAATTAGTTATTTAACTTTTAGAAGAAATAACTAATCACAACGCAACATTCGTGATTAGCATAATTAAATAAGATTTTATTATTTTATGAGTGAAAGTATACGTTAATAGTAAAGGTATTTGATCTGCGTCGCTCCATAAAAATATGAGCAACGTTTATCTTACGTCAGATTTGAAGTAGGGTCTACAGAGGTATTATTGTAAGAGGTGAACTTTGTACACTCTAGACCTTTTTAAGAAGCGTACTTAAGATAAGAGGCAAGCTCAGCTATTTCGGCTATATCATTAAAATTAATAAGCAAATACTTCAAAGTTTATTTTAAGTGCTTTCGATATTTTCGTTATTTGCCAATAATAATTGGCTTTATATAATAAACTAACTAAGGTATTTAAAAATTTAATAGGTAAATAACACTGTGGACGTAGCGAGATTTAAAACCATCTTGTTTAAGGTAACTCGTCTAAGCTCTCTCCTGAGACAACATATGTTGTTATATGTTATATGTCCACTAATACGTTGCTACTAAAAATCTTAATGGAGTTGTAGCTACTTTAGATTTTCATTGTATATATTTTACCCCATTAACAACTTTAATAAACCGAGCGCAGCAAACAAAAGCAATAATTTTTCTCAAGAAATTTACAACTCTCTATTTCATTGAACGGAAAAATGTGAAAGCGTCTGGAGTTTCGTAAGATGCTTTTTAAAACTATTAAGAATAAATCTTATGCGTAATTTATCCTATTATCCCATTACTGTCAAATCGACATTATTATTATAACATATAGGTTATGTTACTATGCATTAAAAATGATGTTTGAAAATAATTTTCAACGCTAAAAGAATAAATATATCTACTTTGGAAAAGCTTTTCAAATATGTGATACTTATATTCACAACGGCCGGTATTTCTTCGAAATTCTTTTATACCGTCGCAAAGGAAATGCTGTGATCGGTGAAGTCGCCTTTTAAACTGATATAAACATCGTAGTGGAGAGACGTTGAAAATGCGCGTCCCGAGGGCGCAAGTCATCGCAACATACTTCCGTTGTATGCAGGGAAAAAGCTGACAGCTTGTTTTAGTTTCACTTCAGAAAATACGTAAATATCATGTATAAATATTTGATAGAAATATTAAGAGTCAAGTATTTTTGAAATCATTTAGGTATTAATAAAGTAACTACCAACTACTGTGAGTTAAAGAGGCTCAGTCCTCAACATGAAGAATGGCAGAGTTTGTTAATCGCCTTCTGTACAGACTATTTTTTAGAATGAAGAATAGACAGACTACTATGTAAATGAAGTCTAAAAATTTAAAAAAATATTTTCTTTACCTAGAACTAAAAAACTAAAACTGAAGTGGAACCTGTTTTAGTAACATTTATACTATAATGTTATTATGTATAAATATATATTATAGATTTTCATATATGAAATAAACGTAAGTTATCTCGACTGCGCTACGGACATTTTTACGCGTTAGTAACGCTCTACTTAAGGAGAATTATACACGAAGGGGTCGCGACCCTGCGATTATAATACCGTGAAGTTTGAGATGATATCTAAAAATATGTAAAGTAGTCGCCACACATTTATGTTATAGTACCTATTACAGTGCACCCACAGGCAACCCGAATTTTACTTTAACAATATATTATTTCTGCTTATTTTGTACGTAATAGGTACATATGTCTAAAAAAATGTTATTTAGATTTCATAAAAACACTAGCTAACTC